>JADBJO010010569.1:47500-60000 GCA_016801955.1 Conus betulinus | reverse complement strand
CCTATCCTGGGTAGGAGAGGATCCGGCAGAAGCATTTCATAAATGGATGGCTTTGACAGGATTACGCAACGCTAGTCATTCATTTCATCCATGAATGGCTCTGATAGGATTTCGCAACGCTAGGCATTTGTTTCGCTAATAAATGGCAGTGACTGGATTACGCAACGCTAGTCATTTATTTTATAAATAAAGGCTCTGATTGGATTACGAAACGCTAGTCATTTATTTCATAAATAAATGGCTGTGATGGGATTATGCAACGCTAGTCGTTTATTTCATTAATAGAGGGCTCTGATAGGGTTACGCAACGCTAGTCGTTTATTTCATAAATACATGGCTTTGACAGGATTACGCAATGCTATTCGTTTGTTTCATCAATAATGGCAGTGATTGGATTACGCAATGCTAGTCATTTATTTCATAAATAAATGGCTCTAATAGGATCATGCAACGCTAGTCATTTATGTCATAAATAAATGGCTTTGATGGGATTACGCAATACTTGCCATTTATCTCATAAATAGATGACTCAGATATGATTACGCAACGCTAGTCATTTATTTCATATGTAGATGGCTGTGATGGGATTGCGCAACGCTAGTCATTCATAAATAAATGGTTCTGACAGGATTACGTAACGCTAGTCATTTTGCCACGACGGCCTTCTCAGAAGTTGGCCTTTAACAATTCACCCATTTACTGGATATATAAATAATTCCATCACGCAAGTCTGTTAAAGTATAATTAAAAAAAAAAAAAAAAAGCATGAAGCTGAAACTAACTGACAATTTGTATGTGCCATGGACGTTAATACCATCATGTCTGGAAGAAGAAAAACAAACAAAAAAACAAACAGTAAATCAAGCAATTCAAAACATGACATGATTCAACCATCTAAAAGATTAAGTAGCACTATATCCCTTTTTGTGTCAACATTGATGTCTACAATAACTGAAACACTCATCCTGTCTTGTCTAAGGCTCTGAGACAGACAAGCAGACAGACAGACAGACAGACAGAGGCAGATATGTGTGTTATGTGGAGAGAGAGAGAGAGAGAGAGAGAGAGAGAGAGAGAGAGAGAGAGAGAGAGAGAGAGGGGTCGTAAGGATCACTATGGGAGGCATATTCGGATGCTGCGAAAGCAGGTGGAACAGATGGACCAGGTAAGCAACAGTTGTCCACCTTACGGTCAAGTCGCTCTGTGCACTTCCTCCCAAAACACACAGTCTACGCTTTGGCTTTTGAACCATGCACCAGATCAGTGTGTATAGATTCGAGAGCGTGAGTGACTATTCTGTTTGCCGAATTACACGGGTTCTTCTGACTAATTTGTACACTGTCAGACAGAGGTTCCGGTAACTCGCTCTCTCCACACAGTCACCTCTCAACGCTACAAACCCAGTGTGTGTGTGTGTGTGTGTGTGTGTGTGTGCGCGCGCGCGCGCGCGTTCTTTTTCCATGCGACCTCTTTTTTCTCTTTGTTTCTTGGACAACTTTAAATTACATGCATGCACCACCTTTGCCTTCAAGTCTAGACTCTTCCCCGACATTGTTTAGGGGTCATTAACAAAAGATTTCAGTGAGATAAGTGTACCCGTCACCCGTGAACCTACCCAGCATCCAAAGGAACGGCATTACCGTCCATCTTGTAGCTGAACGATAAACAAGACTATGGCCCCGTTTCCAAGATAGCTAGTCAAACCAGTAGTTTAAAAAAAAAAAAGTCTGAACAGGGCCTTTTCGCTGTGGTTAACTCACGTGCAACACCGGTCTCAGCGGGCCTTGCATTTTTTTTCTGTGTTGTTTTTTCTGATATTCATGGTTTGTGTGCATTTCGTGATCTTCATTTTCGAACAACCCCTCCCCCACCGTAACCCCTGCAGGAGAATGGGCTTTGTAAGCTTAACTCCTAAGATCATTCGTTCGTTCGTTCTCTATCTCGCTAGCTATTGGTCCGTCTGCCTGTCTGTGAGAACGCAACCAGATCTCTCTCTCTCTCTCTCTCTCTCTCTCTCTCTCTCTCTCTCTCTCTCTCTCTCTCTAGCTTTTGGTCCGTCTGCATATGTGAACGGTAACAGAGATCTATCTATTCTCTCTCTCTCTCTCTCTCTCTCTCTCTCTCTCTCTCTCTCTCTCTCTCTCTCTCTCTGGTCTCTCTTGGGTATTTTGGGTGTTACTTCCTTCTGCGTCTAGATCATTGGCTGCAGGTCGCAGTGAGACTTCAACGGCAGAACTGGTTCCTGGAGGTGATCTGTTGTGTTGTTGTTGACCACGTGGGTGTGGGGCACTGGCAGCCTCTGATGGAAAGACTTGGAACATATGGCGTCGGTCTGGTACAGGCTGGAACAACAGCAAGGTGCTGCAGAGCGGTCTGTCACACACTGGGTGTCCTTGTGAGACTGGGCGGCCACTGCATGGTCAACGACACACAGGCACTCGTGCATGGCCCCCCTAGAGTCTCACTGTGGTCCATTTCATGATGTTCGGAAATGTGTGTGGGGGGGGAGACCAGTGAGTGGCTTCCCCGAATATGTGAAACGCATGGCAATAAAGCGTTACGGGCAGGCTATCCTTATTCTCTCTCTCTCTCTCTCTCTCTCTCTCTCTCTCTCTCTCTCTCTCTCTCTCTCTCTCTCTCTCTCTTGTCTTTGTCGGAAAAGTCAAAAATTGAATATGTATATAAATGACTACCTTAATACCGAAATAAATGCGTTAGTAAATAAAGAAGGTATAAATATATGAAAAATATAGATAGAAAGATAAATAAACAAGATAAAGATATAAATGAACGAATGAATGAATTAATTAATCAATAAAAGAGAAACAAGAAATGAATATTTGATATACCATGAAGACTTTAGAAGATGATTAAAACTTCCTTGAGGATAACATAGACGTTGTCACAATTATACCACTAGAGAAAATGATAAGGAAGGAAGGAAGGAAGGAAGGAAGGAAGGAAAACACCAAGAGAGATAACCAACATGGAAAATAAATCCCCAAGTCAGCGTGATGGGAAAGTGAAAACAAACTAATTAGTTGATTACTCAATTAGTTAGTTAGATAGTTCTTTTATTCTCTCAATCTATAATCATATTCTCATAAGATCAACAATCCTTCCCATTTTATGTTTATTTCTTATTTCCTTTTTCTTATATGTCTGTTTCCATCTCATTTTTTGTTTCTTTTTTGTACTCTATTCATTTATTCATTTCCTCTTTCTATTTTCTGATATGTCTAAGTACTTATACTTTTTTTTTTTCTTTTCAAAAAGACAATTACAAAGATAGAGACAGAAAGAGTCTCTCTAAGACTCGTAGTCTGGTCAAAGCCAAAAAAAAAAAAGTAAAATTGTCACTAACTAATTAAATAGCTAATTAACTAACTTACTTCCTAACTACCTTACTTACTGCCTAACTACATGACTGACTAACTAACTAATTAACTATTCTTCACATTTTTTTTTTTCATTCTTTCACATTTTGTTTTCTTTGCTCGGCCAGGATTCGAACCCGCAGCTTTGGATGGGTGGCCGTCTGAAGGCGTGCCTTTTTCAGACGGGTGTCTTACCCCACTGCTAAGAGACACCTATTCGGTTTAGAAACATTTATGCCTTTTGAAGTTCACTTTTGTTTCTCCACACGATGTGGGATCCATATCACGATGCAAGTTTGTATAGGTCAAGTTTACAACGTTGTTTCCTAATAAGTTTCGTGTATGTACCTCTCTCCTCACTCCATTTCTCCCCCACCCTCACTACTACCCCGTTCCCCGATCCATTCCTCCATTGTCCGTTTTTGTGAATGGGTCTGACCCATATATGCCCATTTTTTTTTTCGAACAAAAGTTGCGTATCTGAATGGCATTTGGTCTGTAATTATGGTATTTTGTGCTCATTTGGAGTAAAACTTTGATTTCAGTGATTTAGGAATTGCAATATGCCCGTCCCATAAATGGGACGGTGGGCACGAGAGGGTAGGGGTTTTCTTGCTTTTTGCATGACACATGAAAGCAGAAATAAAGGATTTGCTGATCTTTTATTAAAATAAAGTCATCCGATATGCCAAGAAATAGCCACACAAGTTCATTCTAAGCAAACTGTATCTTTGATAAATGAAAATGAAATTGCCCATTTTTATATGTTGTATGGAATGAAACAAAATCTGGAGAAAAGTTTGTCTTTTGTGCGAAACAGTCAGAGTCTTTGGTCATTCTGAATTCAGCTGAACTGGAGAAGTGAGGGCTGGTGTCTTGGATCATCAAGATTGAAGACATTGAAAGTGTCCATGATACTGCTGGGAGTATCTGTCATGTACCCCGACCTTGCATTTTTAGCACCGACGCTTGGTCTTCAGGCCACATGCACGCATCACAGCTATGCTGCTATCTTTCCACCAGGTGGTCCACACGGTCAAACCTGACCTCTTCTGCCACACGCTTGTCCACAGGTACAAAGCTTCTTGGACGGCCAGGTGCTGCATGAGAAGCCTGTGCAAGGTAGACCCTGGAAACTGTCCTGCAGATGGCGAGAAGATCCAGCGGGTTGTTCTTTGCTGCCCCAGTTACTCTGTAGAGATGCCACACCTGTTGGATGCAGACGTCCACACAGTAAGAAAAGATGGCCCACCACCACTTTTTGGAGCGTATGGCAATCCTGTATTTGTCCACGTTCTGGTCAGTGCGATCGACACCGCCCATGGTTTGGTGTTGTGGTGAATCAGGAATCATTCTTACCATTTCATCCGAAGAACTGTCACCCTCAGGATCATAAATTTGCCGGCGTTGACCATGTTGGAATACTGTGGCAGTAGCAGCTGCCTGCAGCTGACGCCCATTGAGGTTGGACACTGTCCCCTCCCCGTCTTCTTTCACCGCTGTCTTCATCAGTGTCCTCATTCACAGGAGGTGGCTCAATGTAGACAGTGGCTTCTTGGATGCTGCTGTCTTCTTCTAGCATTGAGAGAACTTGATGAACATTGTACAGTCTGAAAGACAAGAGAAGCAAGTTCCTTCTTTGTATGTGTTAAAAAAAAACCCCCCCTCTCGTGCCCACTGTCCCATTTTTGGGACGACACTTTAAACATTCACAAATGCAAGCAAGATCATTTTCTGAAAAATCCATGAAAAAAGTTTGCAGATAACGTCATTATCTCCATTATTTGTTCTTTGTTTGATATAAAAAGTGTTTAAAAAAAAACAAACTCACCATTTATTGCTTGCCATGATGCTCTCCAGTCCACACTCAAAATTACAAATGACAGCCTCCTTTGGAAAAGCTAAGGAAGATTAATTCCCCAGAACACAGCAGTTGGTCACACCTAGCCTTCCTTGACATGACGTGAGCATATACGTCACTGTATTAAATTCCGTTGACCTAGTATCATCATTACAATATTGCGTCCCATAAATGGGACAGTGGGCATATATGTGTTATATTCACTTATTCCATTCCAGAAGTGTTGTAACAGAGAAAGAGATGGCAGAACTGCCCGTTCTGTAAATTCCACAGAGACTAAGAAGTTCATTTTGGGTTGTAATTTGTAGTTTCAAAACGGAGTGACTGAGGGCGGAAAATGGAACAAAGTTTGGAAAGAGATCTTTAGAGGTGAAACATCCCGTACACCTGAAACACGCATCTCTGAACGCCTGGCTGACATCCGCCACCACCGACCCAAACCCGTTGCCCAACATTTCAACCACTCCCGACACAACATCAACCATGTGAAAGTCTTGGCACTCTGGCAATCACAGACTGACAACTTTGAACGCACTACACAAGAGACCCATCTCATTGCCAAACTCGGTACGCTACATCCCCAAGGCATCAGCATCCAACAGTAACACATATATGCATACCCACTACTTCAACACCAGTCGGCATATTTACACACACACACACACACACACACACACACACACACACACACACACACATGCATAATACACTTAACATACACACCACCGCCATGCGCCCCGCTACCCACCTCACATAGAAGTTGCAGCCACTCCCCATTTATTTTATCTTATTTCATTTTAATCTAATCTGTTTCATTTTATTTATTATGATATACATTTTAAATTTATGTACTCATTTATTTATTTTACTTATTATCATTTTATTTACTCATTTATTTATTTTACTTATTATTTTATTTTCATGTATTTTTATTAGTTTATTTATTTATTTATTTATTCTTATTTTTATCATTTCTCTCTCCCGTGATCTCCTGCTGGGTGGCCCCGTTTCCGCCCGGCAGCCATTTTGACCCTGACTGGATAAGTCTCTCTCTCTCTCTCTCTCTCTCTCTCTCTCTCTCTCTCTCTCTCTCTCTTCTCTCTCTCTCTCTCTTCTCTTATCTCTTCTTCTTCTTCTTCTTCTTCTTCTTCTTCTTCTTTTTTTTCTTTCTACATCTTCACTGTCCTAAACGTTAGTTTTTTTTTTTTCGCCTGAAAAGAGACCGAAGAGTTCGAAATGCATAGCGTCTTGTCCTGTGCTATGTTTGTTTGTGTCCTTGGCGGTAAACTACCCCCCTCTAAATTTTGTAATTTCTAGGCACGATTTTCTAAAACAGCAGTATATCCCCCGTTACGTACTTCAAGAATCCACCAAAGGTTAAACTAGCTTTGCTGTCGGTATGCAAATACACCATTGTGGCAACGTGCTCTGCTCTATCGCTGGACAAAACATTCAAGGAACGTCGTTTGTGAATGCAATCTTTGGAGTTGTATTTCTTTTTTTTTATTCATATTTTCATGTGATTTTCACCACATCAATCTTGCAATCATCTCTGGTGACATAGGCCAAAGAGCTATTGATTAAAATTATTCCTATCTCTGTCTCTGTATCTCTGTCTGTCTGTCTGTCTGTCTGTCTGTCTGTCTGTCTGTCTCTCTCTCTCTCTCTCTCTCTCTCTCTCTCTCTCTCTCTCTCTCTCGCTCGCTCGCTCGCTTGCTCGCTCTCTCGGTCATGCGTGTGTGTGTGTGTGTGTGTGTGTGTGTGTGTGTGTGTGTGTGTGTGTGTGTGTGTGTATGTGGTGAGGTGTGTATGTGGTGAGTGTGTGTATGTGTGTGTGTGTGTGTGTGTGTGTGTGTGTGTGTGTGTGTGTGTGTGTGTGTGTGTGTGTGTGTGTGTGTGTGTGTGTGTGTGTGTGTGTGTGTGTGTGTGTGCATCTGTGTATGTGCGTGCGTCCGTGTGTATGTATGTATGTATGTATGTATGTATGTATGTATGTATGTATGTATGTATGTATGTATGTATGTCTGCATCTATGTGTATGTATGTATGTATGCATGTGTGTGTGTGTGTGCGAGAGAGAGAGAGAGAGAGAGAGAGAGAGAGAGAGAGGAGAGAGAGAGAGAGAGAGAGAGAGAGAGAGAGAGAGAGAGAGGGAGACAGAGACAGAGACAGACAGACAGACAGACAGACAGACGTACAGACAGGGAGAGAGAGAGACAGAGACAGACAGGGATCCTGCACTTTTTAACACTGACACAGACACTAACAGTGCAACACTTCACACATGCTGGGTGAATCCGATATCTGAGACAACACAGGTCAGCTTCGGGTGCCATCTGTAATCCCCCAAAACCATGCACGAGCGATGAATCATAAGAGACGTGCTGTAATCTGGGTCTCGTGGCAGCCGCTGTGGCGTTTCCTGGGCAACGCCAGGCCAATTATCCATGCCATGTTAACTTAATGACTGCCAGGGAGGTGTCACCCTTAGTGTTCCACATGCCTGAACGGGAGTTCCATTTCTATTCCATCCATCCTCTGCTTTGAGTACAGCTCAGAGTATGCCACAGACCGTTATCAGCCAGTTGCTCTAACATAGCTGATGATACATCAACCACCCTGCTGTCCTCACTATTGTGCCTTTAGCATTTCCTTGATTTAAACGCTAGCTTCATTGATCCCGCCACCCATGTGGATACTTAGTGGAGTTTCCACCAGTCAGCCCTCTCCCCTGGTTCCATCTGTTACTTCAGACAACTGTCAACAGACTTAGCTTACATATCCCCCTCCCCAGTCAATCAACCAGTTATACTGGTGCTGACATTGCTTCGTGTGTGCTCACAGTGGCATCTGTGCCCCGAAAACAGGGGGTCACCGTCACTGAACGCGGGCGCTAACGCAGGTTATGCAGGTTTCCGAATCGTCTGTTGATTGAAAGAGAGTGGCCTGCAACTTTCTGATCCGCCAGCGAAACATCAGTCAGCAACACTGAGATTTAAATAATTTCATAGTTTGTCCTCAGCCTCTCTGGATTTTTTGTCCCTTCTTTCTTCTGTGCCCATTTTGAACCTTGTGCGACGAGAGGGCTGGGGTGTATATCATATATCATTTTTCATTTGGATCTGTTGGACCAGGAGTATGATCATCTCTTAGAGATGTCATAATTGTATTTGGTTTCCGGTTGTGTGTCACTGAAACTGAACCAGTGGAGGAATTATTTACCTTCGTCGTCAAACATTTGCGGTGTAAATCTTTATTCATACTTCTTGAGACTTTTATCCTTGTCGAGTTCCTCGCTCAAAGAAGCAGGTAGCCTCCTACATTACAGAAGAACACTGTTGGACAGTTTTCTGCATCCACATCTACTTCTGTTCGTACGTTCTACATTATGCTACGACATAGGTCTTTGTATGCCCTGGTACCTGGAGATTCTTACGCCCATACGGACGACTAACGCTGATGCCAGTTAAATCGTCAGCCCGCAAAGGCGCTTCAGTTTTGTTTTGTTTTGTTTTTCATATGATACACACGCACATAGCAAGACGGTTATGTAAACACAAACACATCCACGTTCTTTTAGTATCATCTCCTGTGTGAAATCAGTGGCGTTGCAGTCGAGCTGCACATTCCGGCCTCCCATCTACAGTCACTGCCTGGTCCGACCCGCCACAGCATCGACAGCGGCTATCCACAGGGAGGAGTCAATATCAAGGCGTACTGAGGCAGCCCACCAAGGGGAGCACTGCACTGCTGTCGAGTCACTTCGGTGGTGTTCACTGGAGCCTGTTCTGATCCAACATATGCAGAACACCATCTACTGAGCCCCCTTCATAGGGTGCCACATGTCCGTCCATTGCCAATACCCCACGAACTCGCTGATATACCGTTGACGCCAAACCAAGGGTGGAGATTTGCAGGCATGAAGAGATACATCATTTGAGACATTTTTAATGCTGATTGACGAGGATGAGGATCACTGAGATGATTTCTGGGATTTTGTTTTCATTCAGGAGTAACACTGCATGATATGGCTGTACTCTACAATTAGTTCATAATAAATCCCAGCGTGAACCAAACCCTAGATATAAAGACAACTGCAGTGTTGGTCACGGAACTTGATCAATACTCTCAGAGACGCGTCCATTCAGTGGATGAAACTCGACTGTGTGGTTCCAGTCTTCCCAGCTGAGTCACTAGCAAACTCAACACGGGTTGGAAGGCTGTCAGAGAAAAAAAAAAAAGTCATCCCACAAATAAATGGTTCTGGTGGGAATCAAACCCACCGCTTCCCAGCCGCGGCGACTGGTTGTCACATTTATATCTTCATTGTTCTTATGGTTACGTGCATTTTTTTTTTACTCGTTCGCCTGTTGACAGTTGATTTTAAATTGTTTTGAATGAAAATCCCTTCTCGATATAACTTTTGTTTGACACTGAAGGTTAGATTTTGATAGCTTCAAAGTGAGATGACTACAGTCGGATATGGAAAGACATTTTAAAGAGAAAATCACGATTATCAAAACGACAAACAAAATTACAAAATGAAACACGACGAGTTTCGACCTCTTTGGTCTTCTTCAGGTAAGATAAACAACATTCAGGACAAATGAAAAGGAAGCACCAACAATCACTTTTCTTTTCAGATTGGGCACAAGATGGGTGTTGAGGGGAAGGGCACACTCGCATGATGTTAGTTTTATCAACATGAAGTTGCAGCTCGCTGAGAATCCTTTGGTCGTGTCAGTCAGCGGCGCAGACCTGTGACATCAGTGCATCGGTGTTAAACTATGGTAGCCAACTGATGACGCTGAGTGTCACCAGCAAAGCCCTCCTCCTGCAACGTCACGTGACGACTGATGACATCAGTGAACAGATCTACGTACATTACAAACAGGAGTGGCCATAGAGAGCTGACCCTTGTTGGACACAATGCTTTAAGACGGATACGTTAGAGAGCCTTACCATTGACATGCCTTTCTGTGTGTAGGGTCCGCTGGTTAAGAAATACTATATGCCAGCGCAGAGTCATGAATACCGAGAACAAAAAGGGCTTTAAATTTGGTCAAGAGGCTGGAATGGCACATAGTGTCAGACCAGGGGGCTGCTGCTACATTCAAAAGGTCAAGTACAGGTGTTTTTGTCATCATCAAATCCAGAAAAAAAGACACTGGTATTCTAAAACAAAATGTAGCTTCTCGGCTATTTGCCATGTCTCCAGGCTGCCGGTTTTGTTCTCAGATCACAGGCGAGACAGTACATTTTTTTTTTCTTCGCAGTTTGGATGAAATTACTCATTTGAGGCGAGCTTATATATGATTTTCTTTTAAACAATCGGGTGTATGACAGCGGATTTGCTACTTTGGGGGAAAACAAGCAGATGGCAAGGAACACTTACCAACATGAGAAATATACAGCAGCAGGCCATCGATACATTCCAACGACATGGAGGATAGAACGGGTCAAGTTCACATGATTTCGAACCAGAGTTCAGGCACGAGTTCTTCATGAACTCCTCTGAGACTGGTTCAAAATAATGCAGATCAGGACCAATGGACTCGCGTTTTGTAACAGAGGGAAATGGTGGAACAACAGTGTTAAGCTTCTCACCAGTTATTGATATTTTACCAGTAAAGAAGTCAGACATTTTCGGAGTGAGTTCGGACACAGTTATTGTTATGAAAGAGTACCAAACCATATTCGGGCGAACTATATGAGAACATATCGAGGGCTGACTGCCTGAACCCATGATCTCTCTTCTATATATGTATATGAGATACTGGGTTCTGGCAGTCAATCCTCGGTATATTCATTACAAGCAAAATGTACGATTTTTATTTTTATTATTATTTTTATTATTTTTTTTATTTATTTTTTTCTTTTTTTTTTTTTTTTTTTTTTTGGGGGGGGGGGATAAATAGTTACAAGTTCCATCGATTGAATTTCAATTGCTAAATGAACATGCATAAACACATTTCTGTCTTTGATACACAATAGACACAGTCTTCACTCTGGTCATCAGTGCCATCTGTTGATCAATTTACGAAAAAGTAAGTGGAACTCAACACAATTGCGTTGCTATTCTTGATCATGAGTACAATATGATTTTCTGAGAGGAAAACATACTGACATCGCAAACAAGGTCACTCTTAATCACATGATGAAAACATACACGACCAGAACTCCAACCGAATGTCACTTAAGACAGTGAATGCCATAGCGAAAATTAAAACACAGAGCACATCGAACAAACAAGGAGACATACCCAGGAAAGGATGTTTCAAGCTCGTCCATATACCTCGCCCCTAACACATCTGCACAGTAACAACAACTGGAGAAATGAACAAACACAAATGAACATCCAGTCAAGACTGGCAGAGCGTTTTTGATCCTGAATAGAGTCAAACAAACACCCAAAACAACAGTAACGAATACAGGTTGCCTCAGTTTGACAGGTATAAAAGGAAATCTCAGATGAGGCTTGGAACAGCACACAGTAAGCGAGTATCCTGGCTGTTGTTCATTTTCTCGCTGTTCCCTGCCTCCTTTTAAGACTTCATTTCATGCTCGCATTGCGTTTACTTAAGTATTTTCAACAACGGACGGTATGTATGGGAGAAAAGTGGAGGGGCCTAGAATGTGTGAGACTTTTTTTTTTTTCTCCTGACTTGTACTTCCTGAGTATAGCAGAGCTACGCATGGGGAGTAGTTTATTTCTACCTCTGATGTGCACACCCGAAGTATTACAGAACTATGCATGAAAAAGGGGGGGGGGGGGGGGGGGGGGGGGGGGGGGGGGGGGGGGGGGGGGGGGGGGGTGGGGTTACCATCAAGGACACAGACACACAGAATACAGGATAGTTGTTTTGTCCTGTACTCTATGTCCTTGGCGGTAACTAACTTCCTCTCTTTCTATATTTTGCTTCATTTTCCGTCCTCGTCACTCCATCTTAAAATAGAGCTATGCATGTCATTGAGCATTGATTATAATTACCTCTTTATCATCACTGTCAACATCTTCAACGGCGTCTCAATCGGGAAGATGGTCTGGTACTCTGCCGCTCCTGCATAGTAGCGAATCATATTAGCTGTAGACTACGTCAGGAATTATATTCAGTCAATTTAGCTCCTACAGGTCAGCTTTAGAAAGGCTAAAACTGGCACCCCAGAGGCGTAGTGATACGTCATTTCAGGCACTTGAGTACCGGTCATTTCACCTTGCGCCACTTGTCATCAGCATCCCCAACTCCGGGATTACATCATAC
>JADBJO010010569.1:30000-42500 GCA_016801955.1 Conus betulinus | reverse complement strand
CACACAAACACACACACAAACCACACACACACACACACACCACACACACACAACACACCACACACACAATGCCGAGATCATACGGGCGTGTGGTATACCATCCATTTCGCCAATGGGCTTTTACCATATTTCACAGAGTCTGGCAGGTTGTTTATACCTCAACGTCAGTTGAAAGTTCTATGTTCTAAAATGATTTTGTGTTCCCTGCGCCAGTGGTAAATGACAGGAAATGGAACTACACAATAGCCGTCTTCACCTGTTAAACGATGGAGGGACATGGGTGGTTTTTTTGTTTTGTTTGTATTGTTATATTGGTTTGTAAAAATGGTGTTTTGTTTGTTGGGTGGTTGTAACAGGAGTGGGACTCTGTCGCCCAAACAGCACAAGACTGGTTCTTCTTCTTACGGCCCAGCCCGCTCCTGGAAATATGGAAGATTCCATCGAAACCGGTGTTATCTGTTCGTCCACGTTCACGCAAGTTTTTTTTAATTTAAAACATATACGACACGCAAAGCCAGATTTTGGCCGCGCGGACATACACGGGAGCGCCGCACCCCGGCACCACATGGAAAAAGAAACGCATGCACGAAATGCTAGAAAGGGGTCTACACCAGCACCACCACTAAGCTACACCACAACCACAATAGCACAACACACCACACAAAACAACACACCCACACACACACAACAACCACACACACAACACACACATATAGTACTTATTGAAATGGACCCCCAACTGAATCATATGTCCTTAAATGCAAACACCAGGACCAAATGTATGTATGTGTCGGTGCTCGACAAAAACGGCCCAACCAAGAATGATGAAGGAAAATTTTCAGCACATGGTCCAAATTGGGACAGCCAATTGAAAGAATTGAAGGATCTAGGTTCACATAATTGCTAAGGATGTAAGGAGATGGTATAGGGAGCTTAGGAGTATATTAGTAGGAGTTAGCTAGGAGTAATCATTGATATTAAGGATTTCTATCGTGGACCGAGACCATACGATAGTCATGGGGAAAAGTCTCTCTTCAAAAAAAAAAAACCTTTCTCAGCTAGCCAAAGATTTAAGAAGTTACTTGTGATACCCAATTCTCGTAAAGCATTTTTCGTTCTGGGCCACCATTAATCAAATAATTGATTATGCTGGCTTTTCGACATTATGCGGACAACTGCAGTGATTAATGTTGAACCAACGTAAAACATGATGTCATCGAATGTACAAAAGAGCTCTCTAAACTAGTATTGTTAAAAATCAAGCACTCTTGGACCCACAGAAGAAAAGATTATAAAAAAAAACTTAACATTTCACTACTTTACCACAACAGAGAGCTTTGTTCAATAATAACATGCGTATAGTATATATGCATAATGTTATATAGGCAATGGTTACCTAAAAAGATTTAAGCGACACGTTCAAAAACGAACATCCATAGACACCATCATTTTTTATCTTTTCCTTTTCCTAGACCAAGAAATAAATCTTTTACACAAATCTTATTTTTTTTTAATACTCTGTTGGATGGAAAAGTATGGAAAACAAGCGACCAACAACGCGTTATAAAAGTATAAACAATAAAATCCAGTTTTTTAAAAATAATTTGAAAAGGTATCTCATGAAATGGTCATGAACTTTATATTTTCTAACCCTTTGAAATGACGTTTTATGATTTTACACAGTGTGTACATGTGTGATATATTACCTAGCTATGTACATGCTCGCGCATGAGCGTGTGTGCCTCAAAGGGAAAGGGTATGTCGGTGTCGACAGTATTCTGTTGAATATACATACCGTGCACAACTTTGTGAAGACAAGGTACATATTGTACATAACAATCTCTCTCTCTCTCTCTCTCTCTCTCTCTCTCTCTCTTTCTCTCTCTCTCTCTCTCTATCTCATCTCTCGCGTTACTTTCTGGATTTTTCCCCTTCCAATTGTACACTCTCTACCTCCCCTCCTCCCCCCCCCCCCTACCAATCCATTTTTTTATCTGTTCTATTTTCATTGTTTCTTGCTTTCAAAATTCTGTGTGATAATTTCTGTGATTTAGTGATCTCGTCGTTTCATCTATATATTTTTTGTTGATGGCTTGATGTTAAAAAAAAAAAAAAAAAAAAAAAAAAAAAATAAAAAAATAAAAAAAAAAAAAAAGGCAAAACAAAAAAAAAAAAAAAAAAAGCTTATTTATTGTTTTTATTCAAGGTTCCATCTGAAACAATTTTTGGACTGTGACGTTGACTTGACTTTTCACACACCACACACCACACACACACCAAACACACTCTTCTCTCTCTCTCTCTCTCTCTTCTCTCTCTCTCTCTCTCTCTCTGACACCCACCAAAAACACCAAAAACACCACCACCACACCAAACCCACACACCCACCCCACCCAACACACCACCACACACACACACCACTCACGTCACCCACACACCACCCAACACACACCGCACTACCCCCCCCCTCAACCACAAACACCACCCACAACACCCACCACACTCCACACACCACACCACACCCACACCACCCACACACACACACAACACACAAACCACAAAGAACACAACACATGTTTTCCGACACACAAACAACCAACACACACACAACACACACTACCACACACCACATTACAAACGCACACGCGCACTTTAACAGTATCTCTCTCTGTTCTAAAAAAATTTAATGAACAATTTTGCCCCCCCCCCACCCCCCCCACCCCCCCCCCCCCCCCCCCACCCCCCCCCCCCCCCCCCCCCCCCCCCCCCCCACCCCACACCCCCCCATCCCCCCCCCCCTCCCCCCCCCCCCCCCTCCCCCCCCCCGCCACCCCCCCCCCCCCTCACCCCCCCCGCCCCCCCCCCCCCCCCCCCCCCCACCACCCCCCCCCCCCCCCCGCCCCCCCCACCCCCACCCCCACCCCCCCCCCCCCCCCCCCGGTCCTCCCTTCAAACACACCACACCCACAACACACACATGGACCCACGTCACGCACGACACGCAACCGCAACGCACACCACACACCACACACACACACACACACACAACACACAACACACACCCCACAACGTCCACCACCAACCACAACACTCCACCCAATCATGTCGCTTGCATTCGCTCGCTCTTCTCGTCTCTCTCTCTTCTCTCTCTGTCTCTTCTCTCTCTATCTTCTCCTCACGTGGCACTGCGTACGCATTGCCCATATTGCATATTCAGACTATCTCTTAGCAAATATGTCTGGTCTGTCTTTCTGTCTGTCTGTCTGTCTCTCTCTCTCTTCTCTCATCCCCTGTCCTCGCGCTCTCTCTCTTCTCCTCTCCTCCCTCTCCTTCATCTCTCTCTTCCTCTCTCTCTCTCTCTCTCTCTCTCACTCGCCCGCTCTCTCTCTCTCCTTCTCTCTCTCGTATTCCCGCACTCGAGAAATGTAAGTCAAAAGGACGTCAAAACAAAAAAACACATCTTGTGCACAGTGGAAACTTTGGAGGATTCATTCCAATTTGCAATTGGTCTGAGTGAGTTCACCGTAGAGAGCTAGAGAGCAGGAATATGGAGTCTGACGCTTAGGGCTGGCATCAGGAATTGATGCCCCGCATACATCATCAGCAAAAGCTACACGAAACTCCTCTATGCCCGTACCGGGCCTGACATCCTCTATCGCCCCCACCCCTCTCATCTCTCCCTCATCTCTCCATCTCTCATCCTCTCTCTCTCTCTCTCTCTCTCTCTCTATCTCTCTCTCTCTCTCTCTCTGTCTGCTGTCTGTATGTCTGTCTCTCTCTCTCTCTCTCTCTCTCTCTCTCTCTCTGTCTCTGTCTCTGCTCTGTCTCTCTCTCTCTTCTCGTCTCTCTCTGTCTCTGTCTCTCTCTCTCTCCTCTCTCTCTCTCTCTCTCTTCTCTCTCTCTCTCTCTCCTCAACGGGGTTGCAAAACGTGTATCCAGTATGACAATTTTCCAGTAGTGTTTCTTCTTCGAGCAGAGCAACAATGTTTTCAGCAGCCGCGCGCCGCCGCTAGGCTTAAAACAAACGCCACGATGCTGCCAAAAGCATCGCAGTGTGTGATATAGCACAGTGTACGCCGCGGGATCTTGCGCGGTAGCAAAACATTACAAGTACAACCACACATTCACGAATATTGTGACAGAATGTACTGCATAACACATGGTTGGGAGAAGGATGTGTCAAGCGAACAGAGGCTACAGTAGGATTGTGTAAGTATGTACATTTGAACTAAATTCATGCATGTGATGTCTAAACCTGTGGACTACCTTCTTTTAAGAAGAGTCAAATAAAACTTATGAATCCCATCACATTCAGGTACAACGTTCTGCAGGGATACACTAACAAAAAGTAAAGATTCAGAGGAGTCAGGTGAGTGTTCATGTTTCCTCAGATTTATGTTTCTACCTCGTAAAACTGGACAGTAGTGTTTCAGAAGACATGGTGGAATATGTATGCAGATCTCCAGACAATTCGAGAGTACAAGGGATCAACATGAATAATGAATACAAAAAACACACAACTACAAACATATCAAGGTTTCCCGAAGATGCGTGCAGAGAATTGGAAATTTCATCAAAATAGCGCTGGACCACATATGTTTCTACCTCGTAAAACGGGACAGTAGTGTTTCAGAAGAATGGAATGGTGGAATATGTGTTGCAGATCTCAAGACAATCGAGTACAAGGGATGATCAACAGAAACTAATGAATAACAAAACACACAACTACAAAACATATCAAGGTTTCCCGAAGATTCGTGGCAGAATTGGAGTTTTCATCAATATAGCGCTAGACACTGACAGTCCGGTATGGTTGGTGGTTGTCTGAGATCAAAACTCATGCAGTAGTCGAACCATGTACGGTTGGTCGTCGTCCTCTTTGGCCGCAGACAAACGTTATAAACACAGGTTCTCATCTCTTGTTGGGAGGTTTCTTCCTACAGGGTAGTAGCAGCCACAGTCCTCTCCCAAGGATGCTCTAAGGATTACCAGGGGGGTTCTGATCGTGCTTAAACAATGGTCAGCTCGTTTCCGGACATCAGAGATGGCAAATGCAGGAAACAAGAGAGGAGTTCACCTCACGGTCAGGTCATGTGAGGCCATCCACCGTGGCAGCCCACACTAATAAGAGCACCCTTTCGTTGATCCGCAGAACTATTTACCAGCGCCTGTTTTCCCCCAAAGCTTCTAGGGGTCATCAACTGAGAGTTGAGTCGATCGTTGCTTATATGTTGAGGAGGGAGGTTTGTGCCATGCGCACTCTGTCGGTGTTCTCTGTGGCCTCGATGACTTTCTAGAGCTAAGTTGAATGGTCTGTGGCAGTTCGCTCTTGTCGCGTCACGAGATGCCAGTCTTGCGATCGATACAGCGACCTGTCTGTGGAGATGACTAGTGTTAGCGTATTTGCTTTATCTGGGGGAAACACACCCACCTTGAATTCTGCGGAATAATCATCGCCATAAAGAAAAAATAACACTGAAAGCCTCGAACGTAGCCAGCAAAGAAGAGAATAAAACACAAAAGAGAATTAAAGCACCAGACATAGATAAATAGCAGCCATAAAGTAGTGGACTACAGTATATGTTAAAGGGCACTTAAAATGTTTTCTACTCTTGGTGATGTGAAAGGTTTCGAGGTAGGCCAAGAGACGTTGAGAGTCAGAGTGGTCAGCTCTACCTGGTTGATAACACAAGCATCGTCAGTTGCATACGCACTGACAATTAAGAATTTCGTAGAACAACGTTTACCTAGGTAAGGTAAGGTAATGTTGCTTTAAGCCCAGCCGACCCGCCATATCAGGGCTCTCACCACGTTGAAGTCAACTCACAGTTATTCATTCACATAACCCTTTAACATTAACCTTCTGAAAACACACCAGAAATATTGTTAAAATCATTCCACTGAAAAATCTCAGATTAGATGAACAATCTTTAATATCTTCAGAATTTCAAAGATCACATCAGGTGGGACATCTCTGAACAAGGTTTTCATAACGTCTGCTGTGAAATGTTTCTGTCTCACATCATGCAAAGCCCCAACACTCTTAAAGAATATGTTTCATGGTAAGTGGCACATGACACGGAATGCACCACGGGGCTTCTTAAACTCTTTAAAAGGTACGAATGAGTTAAAAATTGAATGGCCGGTGTGCAGCCGGCATAAACCGTTTCTTCCTAGCAACACTTAAGGTAGATTAGAGGAACGTTTAGGTTTAGACGGATCAAGAAAAGTTTGTTATCCGGCTGTGTGGCGTTCCAGTTCTCCTGCCAGAGGTTTCTGATATAAAACAATTGACTGTTCGGTTTCAAATTTTGAGTAGGGAATAGATGGTGTACAGTTTCTTTGTTGTGGCCAAACACGATCAGCCATTTCATTTCCCCGAATGCCAAAACATGACCAGAAAACTACTTAGGGGACCAAGTTGGTGACCTTCCGCTTTTCAAAGAGGTTAAAGTAAAATGTTTAACGAAAAAAAAAAGTTTAAAAAGTCACGATGGTGGAGGTTAGGTTACGGCCAGCTAGTTCCTCCAAAGCTGACAGCAAGTTCAGACCCAAATCAGAAAAGTCCTTGTTTGTAAGATTGAGGCATTATTCAGTGCTAGAACCAAAGCTGTAAGTTTCAGCCAGAGTGCACAGAAGTATGTGGCGGAATATGTTGTGATAATATTTGAGAAGGAAAGAGCGTTACTGACAAACTAGACTGCGCAAAACTTGTTCTCCTATGGGAATTACATTTCCTCATTAGTCGACCCTAACAGTTGGGCGCAGGACACGGTAAACGAGGGCGAAAATTCGAAAGCCAATTATTAAAGTCCTATTCGTACTAAATTCCTTCCCTTATCATATAGCTGAAGTACTTTTTTCTAGGTATATGCAATACCATGTAGGTAAAACATTTCACCTCGGGAAAAAAAAATACCGCAAAACAAACGGATATATTCTTAGCAAATTCCGAAGCTTTTTATCTGTACTCGAAACATTGTATTCATATCACTTCAAAACGCTGCAGGCGCTTCTCAAACAATAACCACACGGAGTTCATTGACATGTATGCTTGCCTTTTCATCGGTGTATGGCGATAGAAAATGAGGAACTGAAATCTTGCTTGTTTGAATTTAGCATGTTATTCAGTTACATACTTTTTTTTCTTCTTTTACTTAAATTTACAAGATATCATCATGTTTGGCAAACTCAGCCTTCTGTCTGGCTGCGTGCAGTGTTTTGGGGCTGCAGATACCTGAAACAGCTGTTTAACTGAGAGAAGTTAAGAAATACGCGGCATATTGTATTAAAAAATATCAAAAATGTGAAAGCGATATAGGCTGAAAATTATTATTATTAAGAGAGAGAGAGAGAGAGAGAGAGAGGAATGAGCGGAGAGAGGGCGAGAGAGAGCGCTCGGAGAGAGAGAGGAGAGAAGATTCTTGGCACGATCAATCATTTGGATAAATTATTACAGCTATCACCCTTTTCAAATCCGTCATTTGTTTTTAAAATACACAACGATTTAACACATTTTGTGTGAATTTTATCATTTTTATTCCGTGAAACGCTCGGCAGTAAGTTAAATATGTCCAGCAATTATCAATATTCCTAGAGAAAGAAAATGATGACAGAAACACATTTACTTCACCTGAGTTCTTAACTACTTACACTGTCCATTGGGCAAGCCAGACTGCTGGAGGGGTTGGCTTGGACTTGGGATATTAACCAGTCCCTTCGGTCGGCACAAAACCATAACCAACAGTTGGTCTGATCCACTCGTGACATGATACCCTCTGTTGTACAAAATGGCCGAGAGGAGAAGAGAGAGAGAGAGAGAGAGACAGAGACAGACATGACAGACAGACAGACAGGACAGACAGAGACAGACACAGACAGGAGACAAACACAGACAGAGCAAGACAGAGGAGACAGATACAATATCTTCTCTTGCTTCAAATATGTACTGTCTCCACACCACACGGCACTATCTTAGACTTGGTAATCATTCGATCCGACCATGTTTTTCTCCACATTGACAGAAACGTGTTCACCTGTATTCTGGAGTGCTGTGTTGTTTGTTTTGTTTGTTTTTGTTTAGTGCGGGGTCTTAGGGGGAAGTGTTTGTCTGGGGGTTACACGCCGTCTTCCTCACTCCTACCCTAACAGATCATTTCATTCCATCGTGTTTCGTCCTGAAGCGTTTATACCGTTCCAGTGTGACTCTCTCGTCTCTCTCTCTCCTCTCTCTCGCTGCAGGGGCAGGGTGGGGGGTGCGCGTGGTGGGTGGGGGGGCGGTGCTTTCGGATTGGGGGGTGGTGTTTCGCGGCGCGGGGCAGGGACGGCGGCGGCCGCGGCCCAGGCTGGGCCGGCCTGGCGGCGCGGGCGGGGCGGGGCGCTTCCGGATCGCTCGGGGGCGGCCGGTTGGGGGGCGCGGCTTCTGGGCGGCGCTTTGGGCGGCGCGGCGGGGCTTGGGGGGGCGGATCGGCTGCGGGGGGTGCTGGCCGGCGGCTTGTACGGCTGCGGGGGGGGAGGGTGTTGACACTCGTCGGCCTCACTCGGGGTCGGCGGTCAACGTTGGAGGACTTAATGTGGGCCGATGGCAGCGGGCCTGTAGCTACGTCGATCTCAAGCGTACCGAGACACCATGCCGGGGGGGAGCGCGGGCCGCTTTTCCTTCGGGCGGGGCTGTGGCGGGGAAGGCGGCTGTCTCCGTCGCTTTCATGGTTGAAAATGGGCCACAGAGAAAGCAGCAATCTGGGGCGCGGGCATGCTGACAGCCGCGAAGGGCAGAGCGGCCGTGTTAACCCTAGGCGTCTTGCCGCCTCACAGGCGGTATCGCGGGCTGGATCTGGGGTTGGGGGGGCTGGGCTCTTTTGGGATACGTCGAGTGCCGCGAATGGCTGGACCCACCTTTTTTGTTTGTTATAAGGGCGCGCGCGCGAGGACTGGCATGTTACCATAGTGCCACGTTCAGATGAGTTGCGGCCGCTTTTTCTGGGGTCGACCGGGGCTTTCGTCTTCGTCGACGCTGTTGTCGGTCGCTCGCTTTTGCACTTTGTCTTTTTGCACCCAGCAACCCACCATTTTTGGCAACTGACGGGGCTGATGAAGCAAGCTGAGCAGCCGGGGCAAGTTAGCTGAAATGGGAAATTGTTCTGTACTTTGAAAAGGGCCACAGAGGAGAAGCAGAGAAAAAATCGGCGCGTTCGCCAATTGCTGACACCGCGAAGCCAGAGCTGCAAACAGGTGTAAACCCTAGGTTGCTCCTCACGCTGATGATCTGGGAGCTTACTTTTTTTGGTTGGTTTTTGGTACTACGCCTGCGGAGAGACGTCGGGCGGAACCTGCGAACCAATGACTTGACCTGGACTGACCCGGGCGTGCGGCAGTCGAGGACGGGCAGCAGAGTGCCACGACAGGATGGAGGACCAGCTCGGACAGGACCGGGGCTTCTCTGGGACGCTGGGCAGACGACACTGTCTTCACCCAGTCAACCCACCATAGCAGACGCCGATGAACAAGCTGGGACTGTAAGTTTGCTGAAATGGGATCGGAAAAATAGCCTAAAAAAGGACCTTCGCGATCAGTTTGCTGCTATGCATTGTGGGTTTGATGACCTGCGGAAGGAGGTGGGGAAATTTGAGGAAAGAAAACTTGGAGCTGGGCAGAGGAAAAACTCTGAGCTTTTGGCTAAAGTAGAACAATTAGAAAGAAAAACAGACGATTTAGAATGTCGGGTCAAAGCACAATAATCTTATTTTTTTTATGGTATCCCCAGACACCAAACTGAGACGAATGAACAATGTGAAGGGAAATTACTTGACCTGGTTTACAGACAAGTTGGACGTAACAATGGAAAACGAGTTTGACCGTGTCCACAGGTTAAATGCAAAAGATAACTCTCCTGTCATAGCTTGCTGCTCATCGTACAAAGACAAGCTCGGAATGCTTAGATCCAAAGCAAAATGAAAGGCAGTAACATCTTGTTGCCAAGGATTTCTCTTTCGTGTCAGGGAAATCAGACGTGGCCTCTCTCCCTATCTCAAGAAGGCAAGAGCCGACGGGTAAAGGGCCTCTGTGATTTTTGACAATCTACTTATCGATGGCAAAAAGTACTTCCTCGATACCCATGGCAACTTGAGCGAGTCAAGATAGGGAGTCGGCCGGCCACATGATGAAAAAATACTGTACAGAAAATGGGAACCTCAAACACAAAACACCGGTAGAACCTCTCGGTCACTGGTGGCAGTGTCACACGTGAGCACTGTTCTTCGAGGCAAGCCTGTTTGGCATCGTTACCGTCCGCTACCACGTGTGAATACATGAACAACACGGTTTTTCTGTTGTACAGAAACCTTTTGCTTTTTTAACATGGAATATTAATGGTTTGATGTCAAAACTTTGTTGATTCCGATTTTATTTCATTTTTGTATCAGTTTTGACTTTGTGACTTTGTTTAACTGAGGCATTTATAGAGGAATGTCGAGATGATTTGTTTGTTGGGTGTTTTTTAAAAGTTTGTAAGCCGGCAGTTTAATTCACGAGAGAAGGGAGACGATCTGGAGGTGTAATTTGTTTAATAAGAAATGAATGTATCCCCTTTGTTAGCGCTGTGGAAGTAAATAATCCAAATTTAATTGTCTGCTTGATTGACAAAATCTTATTTGGAATGGACAAGGATATTTTGTATGTTTGTTCGTACATTCCCCCAGACAGTTCTCCCTTTTATGTCCATTTTGATGTAGATAATGGTATTAGTGTAGTGGAAGAATGTTTAACTGACTTGTTGATAACACATGACGTTTATGTCATTCTAAACTGTGACGTGAATGGCAGAACTTCTATATCTCTCAGAATATTTCCGGGTTTAATATTTTTGATATATGGCACGCTAATCAAATTTAATTAGTTACGGGAAATCGTTATTTGACATGTGCACTGCTTTAAACTGTGTGTATACTAAACGGTATTGTAAAACCGACCTCAAAGGTTGCTATGCATATGTTTCTGATCATCACGTGAGCATGTGTCAACGACTATTTCATATTGTTGAATGAACTTTTTGCTCTGTTATGCAATGTCTGTGAGCTACACGTTGTAAAAAAAGTATAGATTCTTGTCATGTTCCTGTATCACTTCATGTTCTTTTTCCCTGTGGAAACTCAGTGGATAAGAGCAAAAACAGGTCAAGGCGATGTTATCAAAAAAAATGTCTGGAATGCGCTTCTTTGTTTAGTAATACCTTATGTAAAGAAAAAGCAAGTGAAAGTACTGATATCACCATAACTTAAATAGATGTCGATATTAATAATGCACTAAATATGTTTACTGAATGTATAATGAAATGTGCAGAATGTATGAAGAAACGTATACAGGGTCACAACAGGAAATCAAAGGACTGGTATGATCAAGAATGTGTTCTTAACAAAAGAAAGGCTAGGAGGTTACTGAGAATAAGTCGCCGTACAGTAAAAGACACTGGTAGAACTGCATATGTAATAGCTAGACGTGAGTATAAGCAATTACTTAAGAGAAAACAGAAAGAATATAATAAATCAGTAATAGATAAGTTAGTGGCGTCAATAAATTCACAGAGGGAATTTGAACCGTAGTTCGCAAGATAATGCCAAAAAGGAAACAGCCTAAAAATAACGTTCCAACTGACGTGTGGTTTCAATATTTTCAAGCTTTGTTAGTTGAAACACTGACAATGAGCGAAATCACGAGGGGTTTGAAGATGAGTCTGATGTCTATATTAACCGTCCCATTAGTGAAGAAGTGTTATTAGCAATCAAAAAACTAAAAACAATAAAGCAGCCGGCCCCGATGGCATAATCGGTGAACTGTTCAAACACTGTTCTGCCCAAGTTGTGCAGTTTTGCTTAAAGTTTCTTAATAAACTGTTTGATGGTGGTATATTTCCGGATAACTGGGCGGAATAAAAAATAATACCTATTTTTAAAAGGGGGAACGCTAATAATGCAAACAGTTATAGGGGTATCTGCCTTAGTAACATAAGCAGTAAAATATTTGGAATGATGATAAATAACAGATTGCAAGAGTGGGTTGAAGAAAACAATATTACCAAGCTGGTTTCAAAAAAGGGTATTCGACTGTTGACCACATGTTTACTTTAATGGCTCTTGTTCAGAAGCAGTTTTCTCATAATCGAAAATTGTATGCTGCTTTTATAGATTTTGAAAAAGCATTCGATTCCATCAATAGAAAACTTCTTTGGCCAGTCATGATATAAAATGGTATTAAAGGTAAACTTTATAGATGTATCAGAAGCATGTATGAGGTGGTTTAGGGCTAGAGTTCGTTGTGTGGAGATAAACTGACAGATTACATTAACTGTACAGCTGGGGTTAGGCAAGGTGATGCTTGCAGTCCTGTTCTATTTTCTCTCTTTATCAATGAGTTAGCTGTTGAAGTGATCAACAATGGAAAACACGGGGCTCTGCTGACTTTGGATGCTTTGAGAGTTGTTTATTCTTTATTACCTGATGATGTGG
>JADBJO010010569.1:0-7500 GCA_016801955.1 Conus betulinus | reverse complement strand
ATATGTATGTATTGACCTTATTGTGTTTTTAAAATGTCACTGTGTTAAAGAAACATATTTGCTGTGAAATACTGTGAGTTTGAATTACACTCGTCTGTGTTCTTGGAGGTCCCATTGTATTGTTAAAATAGCCCCCTTTACCAACCATTCATAAAAATGTGTATCTCCGTGTAGCATATTATTTAACGTGCGAATGCATGTTAAGCCTAAACGTAACTAGTTAAGGTGGGCGCTAAATAAAAATTTGCCACCAACGTTTAAAAATACAAATCAAAATGGATGTGTGTGACAGACCATATTTCGTCTGGTCCCAAATTCTGGGGACACGTATGACCCGAACATGTAAAACTGATAAACTGGTTGACCTGTTTACCCTACAGTTACTCTCCTGCGTTTTGGTGTAAGTCGGGTGAGCGAGGATTTCCCTTCGGTCTCCGAAGAGAGAGTGCCCCCAGTGTCGTTTCATCAAAGATGCTGGTCGTGCTGGAAAGTGTATTTCTTGGACGACTTTTTTTGTGCTGAAGCTTTAAAGGAAGATTCAGGGTATCTTGTCTTCTGCACCTGTGTTGTTTGATACCTATGTTGGGTAATCCTTTTGTTTTCAGGACTGATGCTAGTCCTGCTGTTTTGGGTGCTGTGTTGCTTCAGGAAAGTGATGATGTTTCTTCTCCCAGTCGTGTTCGCAGTCCGAAAGTTGCTGGATCGTGAGAAGGCGTACAATACTATTGAGAGGGAGTCTTCGCCATTGTCTGGGCTGTACAGAAGTTTGTTAGATTCCTTTGGGGAGTCAGCTTTATCCTGCAGACGGATCATCGTCCCCTGACGCACCTCCGAATGTTTAACTTCAAGAATTCCAGAATCATGCGATGGGCGTTATCGCTGCTGCAGGAGTTCTCGTTCGAAGTCCAGCGGTTCCAGGTTCATCGAATGCTTTCGCTGATCTTCTCTCCTGTTCATATGAGAATCAGCTGGTCCCTTAATAAATGACTTTTCCTTTGCGTCCACTGCGGTTTTTCTTAAGTGTTTTGATGTGTGATGATTTCTGCATTTTTTCGATTCGGGCTGTTTTTACTTACTTCTTCTTCTCAAAAAAAAAAAAAGAAAAAAAAAATCGGTCTTTTGTCTTCTTTTTTAAGGAGGGGAAGTATTGTGACAGACCATATTTCGTCCGTCCCAAATTTTGGGGACCACGTTTGACCCAGTTGACCTGTTTTAACTTGCGGATACTCATCGGCGTTCTGTGTATGTCGGGTGAGCGCGGATTTTCCCTTCAGTCTCCGAAGAGCTACCGGCCAAGCAACACGTACAGTAAGCCGAAGGGAGACTGAAGGTGTGTCCTCGTTGGCAGGCAGGTGTCGGTGAGGCCCCCCCGTGTCCGACCTTGAACTGCCCGCCTTCCGGGTGTGGGGTCAGCCCGTGCCCAGCCACCGTCTCTGCCCTGTGGGGGTGTGAAGAGACTGACCGAGGGTCAGTAGACATCGTGTGTGCACTGCCAACCGGGTGTGAGGTGCAGCATGAGCCCCAGCCGCTGTCTCCGCCGTGTGGGGGTGTTGAGAGGCTGTCCGTGTGGTCAGCAACAAGCTGGTGTGTGAAAGGGCTTCAGAGTTCGCTGGGACGACGACTTGTACTTCTTCGGTTCGTGGGAGTCCCCTAGAAGGACTCCACGAGCTACTTCCGTGGGCGGTTTCGCTTTCCATCGAGTCGACGTGTGTTCTTCTGTTGTGTGGGAGTTCCTCGAAGGACTCCACGAACAGTTTCCCGTGAGTGGTTTCTTCTGTACTGCGTGAGGACTGTGTGAATAGGGTCAGACGCAGCCAAGTGCATAGACTGTTTGTGGTGACACTGCTGTGGATGCCAGCTTTGGTTTGATGTAAGAATATAGTATCTAGTGTAGTTTTGCGCCATTTAGTGGTGGCGAGAACTTTATGATGTGCCTGTTTATGCTTGTTATGTAACATGTGTTTTGCTATGATTTGATGATTCAGGCAGCAAAAGAAAAAAAAAAAGAACTTAAACTTCTTGCCTAGCTATGTATGTTCGTGTGGTGTGGTGTGTGTGCTGGGAAAAAAGTCGTACACTTATCCAAACGTCTTCAGTGAGAGTCAGTGAAACACGTACTGCACAACATCCATAACAATGTGTATAATATGACATAAGCAAGGACAGGGAATGGAGATGTGAGAAGAGAGAGAGAGTGTGTGAGATACAGAAACAGGAGAGAGAGAGAGAGAGAGAGAGAGAGAGAGAGAGAGAGAGAGAGAGAGAGAGAGAGAGAGAGAGAGAGAGATAGAGATGACGTGATGATGATGATGAATCTTTTATTTCCAGGGTAACAAACAGATAGCAAACACATGCTTTTTTTCATTCCGGCCCCTTGCCCCGTTAAGCAGAGGAGAGGAGATAGAGAGAGGAGAGAGCAAAAAGAGACACGAACATCGCTATTTGCTTAATTAGGGTTAACATCGACATTATCTGAGTTTTCTGAGGTCAGCATGACAGCTGCATTCTCGACATCCCATGTTCTATTAGTTTTGTGGCTATTTTTTTGCTCCTAATTTTGCACACACACACACACACACACACACACACACACACACACACACACACACACACACACACCAACACAACAGCACAACAAGCGCGCGCGCGCGCGGGGGAGAGAGTAAGGAGCGAGAGAGAGAGAGAGAGAGATAGAGAGAGCAGAGAGAGAGAAAGAGAGTGAGAGAGAGAGCGAGACAGAGAGGTGCACTCAATCTAACAAATAAAGGAACAACATGTCGTTGTGTTGTATCTTTTTACAGTAGACATAAAAACAAGCTCTCTCTCTCTCTCTCTCTCCTCTCCCTCTCCTCTCTCTCTCTCTCTTCTCTCTCTCTCTGAAATGTTGTGTGTAGTGTGTGGTGTGCTGTGTGTGTGTGTGTTTGTGGTGTGTGTGTGTGTTTGTGTGTAAACACCCCACGACGCAATCCGACAGAGAGATCAGATGGTGTGGGATGTGGAGAATCACACTGTCCACTCTGACCCCTAGAAATCACAGATTAATGCCAATCAAATCCTATAAGTTAATGCAGAGTACGGTACGTGGCCCCTGTGCCAGTCAAATACCCCCCACCCCCCCCCCCCCACCGCCCCCCCCCCTCCTCTCCTCCGCTCTCCGTCTCTCTCTCTCTGTTTATTGGTTCGTGTGTTTGTTTCGTTTGGTTTTGGGTCTTATGTCATTTTTTTTTTTTTTTTTTCGAAAGAAATACTTCACTTCTGCCAGTTTGATCCACGTTTACTGTGACAGTCACTTCTCGTTTGTGTATTGATATGCTTCTTGCGGCTTCTCTGTGTGTGTGTGGATGTGTGTGTGGTGTGTGGTGTGATGGTGTGTGTGTGTGTGTGTGTGTGCGTGCGTGGCGTGCGGTCGTGCGTCCGTGTGTGATGAGCTGTACCACCACTTTTTATCAAAGGTGCTGAAGTAGAACGTGTTGAATCATACAAATATTTAGGAACTTTTATAGATAATAAGCTGAATTTAAATCCCATGTTGTCTTCGCAAGCTGCGATCATTTCATGTGAATACTGACATTCTCTTCGGACATTTTATTCATGCTTCTTGGAATCTGTTCTAACTTTTCTCATTTATGTGTTGGTATGGTGGGTTGACTGTGAAGAGCAGAAATGTGCTTGAGAAAGTGGTGAACGTGGGAGGAAAAATCGTTGGTGAGAGACAAAAAAGTCTGAGTGAGCTATATAGGTGCCGTGTTTAGTTGTAAAGCGAAGAAGATTACGTGTGACCAGACCCACGTCCTTGCAAATCAGTATGACCTTCTTCAGTCAGGACGAAGATATCGATCGGTTAAATGCAGAAGTGTCAGATTTAAAACAAAGTTTTATTCCCCTGTCCATTGATTTTTCTTGAACCGAGAAGATGTTTAATTGAAATCCAAATTCCTCTATATGAATGTATGTCATATGTGAGAAAATGGGTAATGTGGCTAAATTATTGTTTATTTTGCTGTGAATGTGTGTGAGCTGATAAAATGATATAAATTACGTGTGTGAACGCACGCATAACATCTTGCACACACTCACTCAAAAAATCCCATCACCAACTTTCGGAAGAGAAGGCCATTTTGGCCGTTGGTATGGATGACACGTTACACATAGCATGCACTTCCCCGAAGATGGAGTATGGCTGTCTTTAATGGCGGGATTTAAAAAAGATGTTAATACACACAAAACTCCACTGCCTGTATATACAGGCAGCGTCCCCACAGGAGTATCAGCCTGCGTACGCAGAAAGAAAGGAAAGAAAGAAAAGATCATCTGGTATCAGCTGAAACCCCTACTGCCTCGATGGCAATATTAATTAGCGGAGACAGAGAGAGAGAGAGAGAGAGAGAGAGGAGAGAGAGAGAGCGAGAGAGAGAGAGAGGAGAGAGGAGAGAGAGAGGAGAGAATTTTCCTTTTACAGCCACCACATTCTTATGTACAAAAACATGCCTCTGCTGCGTGCCCCTGAGATGCTTGTAGTCGCTGAATGAATGGGGTTACAAGCAAATCGCGATAGATACAGTTTTACTGTCACTGGGTTGTAGACAGTTTGTCTGAAAAGGCGAATGACAACTCCGAGATTAGTTCCCACCCACCTTCTGTTACTTCTTCTCCTTCTCCTTCTTCTTCTTCTTTCTTCCTTCCTCCTGACTTTCTTCTTTCTGTCTGTCTTTTTTTCTAACTTTGCTTTTTTCAATTTCTTTCCTTTCTTGCGTCTTTCTTTGCTTTTTTTTTTTTTTCTTTCCTCTTTCTACATTTGTTGTAAGTGCCTTGGTCAAGATCATACCTTTTCTTCTGGATCATGGGGTGATACTTGTTCATCTGACTCATGGTTCACAATACGTTCCGTCTCTGTTACGGGTAACACTTACCACCAAGTTCTTTGGTAATATGTTCTCATCTGGTTCGTTGGTTCTATTTTTCATTTCGCTCATTGTCTTTCATCCGGTTCATTAGTTGTACTTTCCCAAGAGGTTCATGGGATATGCTTTTTTTTGTGTCCCCCATGGGTCATAACTTCATGTCTGGTGTATAGATCTTAATTATTTTCGTATAGTTTCTGGATTATGGTCACAAATGGTCACAAATGACCCCCAAAGTACAGTTGATCAGCCACATTGTGCTCAGAAGTGCAATTAAATGTTTCTGTAGACTATAAACAGCCAGATGGTAAAATTCGTAAATGCACATACATATGTATGTTAGCTCTCTCTCTCTCTCTCTCTCTCTCTCTCTCTCTCTCTCTCTCTCTCTCTCTCTCTCTCTCTCAGATCGCACTAGAATGTGCGTGCGTGCGTTCGTGCGTGCTTTCGTGCGTGCGTAGGTGTATATGTGTGTGTGCGCGCGCGCGCCGCGCGCGTGTGTGAGTGTGTGTGTTTGTGTGTGTGTTTGTGTGTGTGCAAGTGCGCGCACGTGACTGTGATGCAAGAGTAGCTACAGACAAGATGTTCAAAAGCGACAGGTTAAATCTATTAATAGAATAAACATAAGCTTTGCGTTTCCATTGTCTCATTGTTTAGCAGAACGACATAACTCGTCTTGCAAGGATTGTCACATGGATAGGTACATTCTGGTGTTGTCCTGCAAAATAGCACACATTAACTCCTTCTAAAAATCTGCCAGAAGATCTGTCGTCAGAAGGAAGAATGTATGGTTTGAGTGTAATGATAAACAACATGTGCGTGTGACAACAGATGAAAACATATCCCAGCAAACAGTGGGCAAACAGAACAGAAGCAGAACCCTCCCTCCAAAAGAGACTTACAGAACACAAGAGGGACTCTTCACCTGTCGGAGCACACCTACACTCCGAGCAACACCAATTTGACACGGACAACGTCAACATCATGCACAGAGAAGTGGTTCCAGCGAGGGGTCAAGGAGGCCATCTACATCGCAGCCACCAACCCCCCCCCCACCCCCACCCCCCCCCCCCCCCCCCTGCTCAACAGGGACCGGGGCCGCTACACCTTGCCCCCCAGTGTACTCTTCACTGATTCGGTCACGTGACCTGGGTACGTCCCATGGTCGCGTGATCTGAATCGAGTTCACTCAGTCAGCAACAGCATCGCTGAGGAAGATGGCCGGATGGCTGTCGAAAGCTACGAGTGAGTAGTGTATTTTCTTCTGTTGGGAGACCAGGTCTAATTCTAGGTAGCGACAATGTTGGCTTCCTTTCACCCTGTTTCAGTGATATGGATAATAATCACAACAGCAGTGACAGTGGGCACTAATACATTTTTAAGTGCCATGACATAACAGACTGGACCAGAGAGTTTACGCGTGTGTGTGTGTGTGTGTGTGTGTGTGTGTGTGTTTAATCGCCAATAAGAAGAGGCGTCAGTTTTTAATCTTCTAAAACCAATGTATGATATAGAGAACCAACTTGCGAAATGTCGTCTCTTTCCATCTTCAGCACGGAGAGCCTGGTCATTAAATGGGTAACAACGACTACATCTACCGTGGTGATTGTAGTGAGTGCCGAATGGCGATGAGGTATAAGAGAGAGAGGAGAGAGAGAGAGAGAGAGAGGGAGAGAGAGAGAGGAGAGAGAGAGAGAGAGAGAGAGAAAGAGAGACAGCGGCCTGAGACCAGTGCCAGCACTGGGCGGTCGGGGGGGTGCCAGATTGAGAGCTACGATGACTTCCTCCCCTCTTGGTGTTTGATGATGGTGGGTCCTCACGACACGATAACAGCGTTCTGTCTGCTTCATTAGTGGGGGTGTGTGTGTGTGGTGTGTGTGTGTTGCGTGTGTTGTGTGTGTGGTGTGGTGTGGTGTGGTGTGGTATGGGTGTGTGTGTGTGTGTGTGTGTGTGTGTGTGTGTGTGTGCGTGCTGCGTGCGTGCGTGTGTGTGGTGTGTGTGGTGTGTGTGTGTGTGTGTGTGTGTGTGTGTGTGTGTGTGTGTGTGTGTAGAGAGAGAGAGAGAGAGAGAGGAGAGACAGAGACAGAGACAGAGAGAACAGACAGACAGACAGATAGAGAGCATACCTGCGTGCGTTGCGTGCGTGCGTGCATGTGCGTGTACGTGTGTGCGGTACGTGCGTGCACGCTCGTGCGTGCGTGCGCGCGCGCGTTGTACATGTGTGTGTATGTGTGTGTGTTGTGTGTGTGTGTGTGTGTGTGTGTGTGTGTGTGTGTGTGCGTGCGTGCGTGCGCGCTCGCGCGCGTGCGTGCGTGCGTGCGTGTATGTGTGTGTTGTGTGTGTGTGTTGTGTGTGTGTGTGTGTGCGCGTGAGTGTGGTGTGTGTGTGTGTGGGTGTGTGTGTGTGTGTGTGTGCGTGCGTGCGTGCGTGCGTGCGTGCGTGCGTGTGCGTGTTGTGTGTGTGTGTTGTGTGTGTGTGTGTAAGTTTTTGTCTATGTTAGGGTATGGGTTGTGTTCTTATTCTGATGTGTGTATTTGCGTACTACGTAGCGCGCGCGCAGTGGTAACTTGTTTCTTTCCAAGTTGAAAGAACGGGTTTT
>JADBJO010010568.1:0-71679 GCA_016801955.1 Conus betulinus | reverse complement strand
CCGCACTGTTCACTGGCCAAAAGGCCATCGGTTTCCAGCTTCCACATCAGACGGGAGTTGACCATCTTTTCCATCAGCTTACACAGGCAGCTGGTCAGAGCTATTGGGCGATAGTTTGATGGGTTGGTAGGGTCCTTTCCAGGCTTTGGGATGGAATGATCAGGGCTTTCCGCCAGGAGGGCGGGAAGCACCCTGTGGTCCAGATATGGTTATAGACTTTAAGAAGGGTCTGGAGACAGCTTTCTGGAAGGTGTTTCAAAACCTGATAATGAATGTCATCCAGACCAGGGGCAGAATCATTGCAGGTTTGTAAAGCTGATTTTAGTTCATTGATTGAAAAAAGAAGATTGTAAGCTTCAGAGTTGTCTGATGTGAAATTGTATGAAGATTTCTCTCTGATTTGCTTGTTTCTTAAAAAGGCTGCAGATTTATTTGAAGATGAGGAGTTTGTGTTGGATGGTGGAGGCCAACAGATTGGCAACAGCTTGTTTGTCAGTGATCAGAGCATCGGCAAGTTTCAGGTGATGAATGGAGGGGTTGGTGTTCTTCCCTTTGATTTTTCTGATGATGTTCCAAACTTTTTTCTTTGAAGTTTTAGATGTCAGCCCGGAGCAGAAGTTTCTCCAAGACTGACGTTTACTGATTTTGAAAGTGTGCCTCGATTTAGCACACGGAGTTTCTGATGGGCTCGAGCGTTGGGACCTGAAGGTCGTTGGTATACCTGACGCTGAGCCCGTTTGCGTATTTTTTTGAGATTTGTTGGCAGTCAGAATTAAACCAGGGTGTTTTGGGGCAGTTGGGATTTGTCGGAAGACATTGGAATACAGGTTTTTGCACAGTTTATCACAGTATATGGTCAGAGATTCTGCTGGTCTGGACTCTGAAGAAAATCAATTTCCTGGAATTCTTTTGAAATACTGGTTGCAAAAAGATTCCAGTTTGCCTCTTATAATTAAGACATTGTGTGAGACAGAGGCGGTTTCAGTTACTACAGGTTTTAAAAGAACAGGGAAATGGTCACTTCCGTGCAGATCGTCATGGACAGACCACTCAGTCCAGGACCAGCGAGGGGTCACAAATCGACAAATCTAAACACGAAAGTGAACCTGTGGAGGAGTGGAGGTAAGTTGGAGTTCCATCGTTCAGACAACACAAATCAAAGTCTGAAAGGACATCTTCAAGAAGCAGACCTCTGGATGACGAATTCACACTACCCCAAAGGGGGTTGTCCATTGAAATCACCCAACAGCAGAAAAGGCCGAGGAAGCTCTCCCATCAGACTGACAAGGTCCTGACGACAAACCGGGACAGAAGGTGGCAGGCAGAGATAGAGTGAGCAAATTGTAATAGTCTTGTGGAGAGTGACTCTCGCAGCTACAGCTTGAAGGGAGGTAGTCAGAGCGACAGGACTAAACAGCAAAGTTTTATGTAAAAGAAGGGCAACACCGCCCGACAGTCCCAATGTGGATGGTTGTGCAGGCTTGGAAAGAATATTAAAGCCAGAAAGAGTGAAGGTCTTCTGGCTTTGAATTTTAGTTTCTTGAAGAGCTACGACGTAACGTAAGGTTTTAACGTTTGACACAGAAGCTGCAGCTCCTCAAAGTTTGAATGTAAACCACGGATATTCCAATGGATTACTGTACTGTCCATGGTGCAGAGAATGAATAGGAGAGAAATCAGGTCATCTCCTCCTCGTTCATCTGCATCCAGTGGAGAATCTATTAGAAAGCTGGACAAGGACTGTTGGAGTCTTCAGACCTGTTGGCAGGCTTGCCCACAGGTGAAGAAGGCCTGGATTTTGGAGATGGTGGAGGTTTCTTTCTCATCTCCACCATCTCCACACTGGGACTGAACTCCCTGCCCCGCACGGGCACTGCTCACGGAAGTTCGAGGCGGGAGGGCTGGCTTTTTAATCTGCCCAGCAGCAGAAGGAGTAGACTGCTGGGCAGTCTGAGGGGTGGCGGATTTTTTGCCTCCACCAGGGGCACCCACCTTGGACTGGGAGGTGGTGTCTTTGCTTCCAGAGTTTAACATTCTACTTTCCAACGTTTTGTGAAAAATAAATTCATCAGTCTGGCAGCAGACTGAACGGGTTGGAACTTTCTGCTGAAGCATACGAAGAAACTGTTGATGTTTGGCTGCCAACAACCTGTCTATGGGCCTCAAAAAAAGAGATTTTCTTTTCGGTTTTAACCCTCTGGATATTGGACTCCTGAATCCAAACAGGGCAGGTGCGTGAAGAGGAGGGGTGGTCGCCACCGCAGTTCGCACAATGAGCCGGATCTTTACACGGCCCATCATGGGTTGCCTTGCAGCAAACACCACACACACCTCTTCCCCGGAACAGCGGTCTCTGACATGTCCAAACCTCTGGCATTTGAAACACCTCATCGGGACGGAACATACATTTGAACACGGACATTTAAGTAGCCTACTTTAATGACCGGAGGTAGCAAAGGGTTGCAGAATGTCAGAAAGAGGGTGTTGGTGGGCACTCTTTCTGCACCTTTTTTAACTGTCACCCTATGCACCTCCGTCACACCTTGGGATGCAAGCTCTGTCTTGATCTCCGCTTCTGAGACACCTTTCAAATCCGGGCACCGAATAACTCCTTTAGACGAATTTAACTGCTTATGCGGAGTCACCCGGATGTCTCTGTCCACGAACCGTTGCCCTCAGCAGCTGTTCCGATTGCTTCTTCGATCTGCACTGGACGAGGAATGAGCCGTTCCGTAGCCTTTTTATTGACTGAGGGTCGCCTGCTAGACCTTGAAAGCCCTTCTGAATTGCAAAAGACTCAGAGCGGAAATAGGCTTTTCCTGCTCTGTCCCTTCAATCACAAGCCAGGAAGCCCAAAAAACTGTCCTCTGTCTCGTCTCCATATCTGAGTCACTGTCTGAATCCGGTTGTCTGGAAATGGGGTCCACTGCCTTTCTCTCTTTTTTATGGGGGGAATGATTTTAGATAAAGCCATGTTTTATGTGTATAAATTTTCGTCTCACCTTTACCCACCCACCATGGAGTCCAACAAAGGGGCCAGGGCCAAGAAATCACTGTCTGACCCCTTCCAGGCTTCAGGAGAGATATACGACAAACAGAACGCCACTAACCCTATCCCCCCTGATCATGCTCAACTCCCGGGAACAGAGAGCTAAGCACTGCAGGGGTTAACTTGGCCAGCCGGAGAACTGCCTGTCTTGACCCAGCCCCATGAAGGGGGAGCCGATTGATACACCTGGGCCAGAGTGTACCTCCTGTCTAGGAGGAGGTTTGAGCCAAAGTGATGTGTTGAGGGCGCTGGCCCTCTCAATCACCAGGATCTCATCCCCCTCCGTCACAGGTCGCACCGCACGGCAAACGCGGCGGATCTTAAGAAGACCACAGAGAGAAAAAGAGTGTGGGAAAAGAAGACTTGAAGGGGAGACGAAGATAGAAAGAGCCAAATAAAGGCAGAAAAACAAGAAAAGGAGAAAGGCGGGTTACTATTAGTCAGGATCCACCCTTAGCCTGTCTGACATGGGAAGCCCTACCAGGGGCATCAACTCCTTACCACGTTGCGCTTAGGCCAGACAGCATCTTCAACTTTTCAGGCCTAGAAGCATTTTAAAAAAAACTAGCCTATCTTCAGAGAACTTTGAGATTTCAGAAAAGGAAGTACTGAGACTGCTTCAGACCCTAAAGACATACAAGGCTACAGGACCAGACGGCATCAACCCCTCGTTCTGTCTAAGGCTGCTGACATATTGGCACACCCAGTTACGTTACTCTTCCGCAAGTCTCTTGAGGATGGCCAAGTACCCCAGGATTGGAGAAAAGCAACTGTTTCGCCTATCTTCAAAACGGGAAGTCGCCTACAACCATGTAACTACAGGCCGGTTAGCCTCACATGCATATTCTGTAAGGTGATGGAAAAACTTATCTGACAAAAGGTCATCATGCACTTGGTTGAAAATCAACTCATCAGCAAGCAGCTGCATGGATTCGTGCATGGGAGATCCTGCGTTACGCAGCTATTGGACATTATGGATGCCTGGACAGAGATCCTCAATGTAGGAGGCAGTGTCGACATTATATACATGGACTTCATGAAGGCTTTCGACTCCGTGCCCCACCGACGTCTCGTGATGAAGTTTGCAGCGTACGGCATCAAGGCAAAGTTCTCGACTGGATCCAGGCATTTTTGACAGACAGGCAGCAGAGTGTAGTCGTAAATGGAGCAAAATCACAACTGGCGTCAGTGACGAGCGGGATTCCACAGGGGAGTGTCGTTGGCCCGATGTTAATTGTCGTCTACATCAATGACCTGCTGAATATCTGCGCCAGTGAAGTGAAACTGTTTGCAGATGGCACAAAGTTGTACACCCGCAGTGACATCCCAGGAGCCACGACTGCCCTGCAAGCTGATCTCGACAAGCTCCAGCAGTGATCGCAGGATTGGCTACTATTTTGTTTTCACCCACAAAAATGCAGTGTCCTGAAACTTGGTAGCAAAAGGTCAGAGGTGGATTACACCATGCAAGATGGAAAACAGGACACAATAGTGTTAAGGAGGAGCATGAATATTAGAAAGACCTTGGTGTCTACGTCGACAACAAGTTATGTTTCAAGGAACATGTAGCAAAAAGTACTGCAAAAGCCAACAGAATTGTCGGCATCATTCGGCACACTTTTGACTTCCTCAGCAATGACCTCTTTGTACAACTATATAAGAGCCTTGTGCGTCCTATCCTGGATATGGGCCATTCTGTGTGGCTGCCGCACCACAAAACCCTCTGTAGTGAAGTGGAGGATGTGTACGATGATGAGCAACCAAGCTGTTGGCATCAATGAGAGACATGCCGTACCTGAGAGGCTGGCGATCCTGCGACTACCTACTCTTGAGCATCGCAGGAACAGAGGTGATATGATTGATCTCTACAAATACATACACGGGGTCTACGATTCTGATCTGCCAAAGTTCGAGATCATCAGTGACCGTGCAACAATGGGAAACAATCTCAGGATCAACAAAAACACTGTAGACTGGATGTTTGCAGCGGAACGTTCTCACAAAAGGTGATCAAACATATGGAATGAGCTTCTGGAGTCTGTGGTCAGAGCACCATCCATGAATAGCTTCAAAGGCAGACTTGATGCTCATTGGAAAGATCTGGCGAGTGTTCACACTCCAACTCGCTATTCCTAAACTCTGACTATACCATTTTAATTTTTGCCACATACGTCGGTGCCACGCATGCCACTATGTATGTTTGAAATTAGAATGATGAACTGGCCCATTTAGGGCCTCAAGCATCTATAACGTCAAGGTCAAGGTCAAGGTGCTAGAAGCACATGGTGATGGCCATGTGGCGATGAAAGCAAGTTGTGTTTCTGATCAAATTTTAAACACAAAGTTCTCCGCTCAGAGAGCATCTTGGGTAATGAAATATATGCGTATAAAAAGAGCGAAATGCCAGCTATTCATTCATTACAAAATTATTTCATACGGTTTAGTATTTTTCATCGAAAGAGGAAAATATTATGTAAACTCGTTAAAAGTGGGTTCATTCTCAGACTTTAATCACCAGTAACTTTACACAGCCACAGAATTGTCAAAAATGACTTATGGCATTTTATTCCTTGGGTTCTGAGCTTTTCGTTGATATCAAATGTTTGCATACTTTGAACGGACAGTGAGCTAGACAACACAGAAGCTGCAACATATAGCACAAATTTTGTCATTTACTGTCACGCGAGGCCCATTTGGAGTGTGGTGCTGTGTTGTCTGCTTTGCGGTCCAGGTTGCCTGTATATATTTGAGGCTCGGCATCAGTGTGGGCAGTGTTGCCTAGAGTGGTCCCAGAGAGTGTGTTCCGGGAGAGTGCTCAGTGCGCTGAGTGCTGAGAGAGAGAGAGAGAGAGAGAGAGAGAGAGAGAGAGAGAGAGAGAGAGAGAGAGTGAGAGAGAGAGCTGGGCTGTGTTCCTGTTTGAGCTCCTTGCCATGAAGGGAAATAAAGAGAAAAACTCCACGTCGTCCTCTGTGTCTTCTTGACTGGCTGCTGTCCCTTGGTTCCTGCACTTATCACCATCTGCCTGTCTTCACCTGCACACCTGTTACCCTCCCACACCATCACATCATAATGTAAGGGTAGTACAGAATCAAAACTACCACTACTACCCCAATTTGGAGTGGACGCCAAAAATGAGGTACAGGCAAGGCAGGGACCCATGTATTGACAAATTACTGCATCCTTGATGCAGAAAGTTAACAAACAACAAGGAGGAGATAAGGACAGGACCCAACTTTGGATGACTGGATATTAGTGAATGAGGATAATCTTATTTCAGATTTTACACACCAGGATCCAGTTGGAAAAAGTGACCATGATGTATATCCTCTGAATTTTATGTACTAACAAACTACAACATAAAACCAAAGGCAAGATATACAGTTTTCAATCTAAACATAGGAAATTATAACCAACTGAGAAGTATTATAAGTGGCCACGATTGGGTAACTATGGACCAAATGAATGTAGAAGACAGTTGGAATCACCTCAAAGAGTGCTAACAACAGGTATGGCTTGACTTGTATTGCATGTAAGATTTTAGAGAGCTTTGTAAGGGATGTGGTAGTCGCTCATCTTACTGAAAATGACTTATATTATATGCTAAATGCCAACATGGATGGATTTAGGAAAAAGAGATCACGTGTCACACAATTACTAGAAGTAATCGACAACCTAACAGAACTAGTAGATAATCGGTAGCCAATTGATATAATGTACTTGACTTTAGAAAGGCATTTGATTCTGTCCCCCATGAAGCGCTGCTAACTAAACTAAAGCATATGGAGTAAATGGTAATGTTCTATATTGGATCAGAGGTTTCCTTAAAGCAAGGTCACAATTAGTGAGAGTGAGAGAGTGAGAGTGGGAAGAAGAGAGATCCAAGACATCTGAGGTCCTAAGTGGAGTTCCACAGGGTAGTATCCTAGGGCAGCACTCTGTCCAGAAACGTTGTCATCGACGATGAGGTGAATGCCCGGCTCGCCAAAGCTAGTGCCGCTTTTGGCAGACTCCACAAGAAGGTATGGAACAGGAGAGGCATCACCCTAGAGACCAAGATCAAGGTATATCGGGCCATAGTTCTCACCACATTGCTCTATGGCTGTGAAACATGGACGGTTTACCAGCGTCATGCCAGGAAACTGAACCATTTCCACACCACCTGCCTCAGAAGACTCATGGGCATTAAGTGGCAAGATAAGATTCCGGACACTGAAGTCCTCACTTGTGCTGGCCTGCCTAGCATCTTCACCATCCTGATGCAGTCACAGCTTCGCTGGGCAGGTCATGTAGTTCACATGCCAGACCATCGGCTGCCAAAGAAACTATTGTTTGGCAAACTACAACAAGGAAAATGCTCTCATGGAAGCCAAAAGAAATGTTTCAAAGACAACCTTAAATCTTCCCTGAAAGCCCTCAACATCAGCCACACAACATGGAAGCAGACTTCCCAGGGCAAGACAGGTGGCGATCAGTTGTCTGCAAAGGTGCAGAAACCTGTGAAAGTAACAGAATTGCTGCAGCTGAGCAGCGCAGATGATCAGGAAGACCAGCGCCAACAGATCTCCAACTGCCGCCACAATCCCCTGTTCATACTGTGATAGGTCTTTCCGGGCGCAGATCGGCCTGACCAGCCATCTAGTGATCTACACACTCACCCCTGATCCCAGGATGACTAGATGGTCTTCGTCTTCGTTGTCTCGACGGACAAAACAACAACATCCTAGGGCCCATATTATTCACTATGTTCATTGATTTACCAGACATGAGTCAAACCATATGCAAAATATTTGCAGATGACGCAAAAATATATGATAAGGTGACGAACAGCACAAAGATCCAACAGGATATAAACAAGCTACAATCTTGAATTGTCAGATGAATGGAACCTTTACTTCAATTAGTTCAATGTAGCAAAATGTAAGGTGATACACACTGGCAAAAAGAATAAACAGTTTGAATATACTATGATTGTGAACGACAAATTGCAGAAAATAAATAAATACATGTGATGAAGAAACAGATCTGGGTGTGACCCTTGATAAAGATCTATCCTTTGATCCTCACATCCAGCGAGTTGTAAATAAAGCAAATCAGATGATGGGACTCATCAGGACAACTTTTACCTTTTCTAGAAAAAGAGACATTTGTCAAGTTATTTAAAGCACTTGTTAGGCCCCATCTTGAATACGCTGATGTAATTTGGAGTCCCCATCTCAAGAGACTGTCAAAAATGATAGAATATGTACAAAGGCGAGCTACTAAAATCCTGAAAGAGTGTAGTAATTTAAACTATAAAGGAAAGATTACATTATCTCCGATTACATTCAGGAAAAGGAAGGAGGATCAGAGGAGACCTAATCCAATTTTTTAAAAATATATGTCGACAATTATGATGATGTTAATGTGCTAGCGCTTTTCAAATTCTCAGAAGTTGGTTGCACGAGAAATAATGAAGGCAACATTTTTTTTTTTTTATCAGACATTGCCATACTAACAAAAGAAAGTCTTGTTTTGCTTTCAGAATTGCTAAGTACTGGAATGCACTGCCTATTAACAACAGATATGCACCTGACATCAACAGCTTACAAAAACTCCTAGATGAAGACCCTAAATTGGAAGACCTTTCCTTTAGTGTGCCAAGGTCAAGGCTGGCTCAGCAGGAGTTTCACGTGTTCAGTCTGATAAGTTTTTGATTTTCTGATAATTTTTTTTTTGTGAATTACAAGTGTTTTTTCGGCCCATGGACAACAAAAAGTGGTGTAGAGATTATAAAACATTGTTCTGTCATAATTTTCTGATGGTGACATATTCCAGTCAAATAATCAAGGAAAAGAGGTCCTTTTCAATTTACTAACTGCACTGACTGAAAAAAAAAAAAAAATGCGGCTCTGTTTTACTTTCACTACTAACCAAGCAGCTTGTGTAGATTCCTTGTGAGAACAGGTAAGGTAAATTGTTAAATAAAAAAAATATCAGCTCATAATCAATCAAAAAAGCAAGTGTCTGTAGCAAAATATGTCAAAACAAAATTCTAGAGGAGAGGTTAAGTCTAGTACAAGGGGATCAACTAGAGGGAATGAAAAAGATCGAAAAAAAAAACTCTCAAAGAGAGGAGAAAGAAACTGAAAGTTGAAGGGCAATGGAGCAAAGGGCGAAATTCTTTATTTCCCTGGAATACAAGGTGGGCGTAAAGGAAAACCAAACAAGTATCCAATGCCATGACTGTAAACAGTGGTGCCATAAAGAATGCATGTCACCGACAGAAAGGGACTTCAGCTATCTTCAGAATACTGACACAGAAGGAATAGAATGGATCTGCCAAAGATGCTATGCAGGGGAAGGGGAAAAGAAAAGATGGAATGGAAGTGAAATAAGACAGACTGATTGGGATGTTCAAAAGGGTGGAGGAAAAGGCTGGAGAGGCTAGAAAAAAAGGTGCAGTGAAGAGAAGGCTCTTGAAGAGAAGATAGAGGAGGAGGTTGTTGAGAAAAAGGTGTCAGAACTATAGGAAGAAAAGGTTGACAAAGAAAAAAAGAGAGCTGAATCTCATTTTAACTAATATTCCAGAGTGTGGAAGTGAAAACAGGGAAGAAAGAATGAAAATGAAGGAGAGTATACAAAAGATGGTTGGTAAGATTTGTCCTCATTTGAAAGACGAAACTGTCCAGGATCCAGTAAGGCTTGGTAAGTACAACATCGGAACAAAACCGAGACTGCTTAGAGTAAGCATAAAAAACAAGGAGGTAAAAAAAGAAATATTGAGAAATGCCCACAAAACAAATGCAAGGGTGACAGAACAAAAAAAGAGGAGAGAGAGAGATATATATGGACTACACACTAATTGAAAGACAAAAGAACAAAGACCTAAGAGAAGAGCTTTGAAAAAGGATTGAGAAAGGAGAGAGAGAGACACTGGAATCAGAGCACGACGACGGAAAAAAAAAAAAGCGGAAGAAAACACAAAACAAAGTGTGAAGTAATGCATTTTAATGCACGACACAAATCAAGACAAGAAATTTTCGGCAATAAGCCTTCCTCAGCGACAAAACAATGAAAACAATCAGACATTAACATGCGCAATACTCCCCTTGTGAAGCCAAAGTGGTGAATGAAGTAGAAAGAGGGGCAGTAGGAGAGAGGGCGAGTCGTGTTTGAGGAGGATGGCACGAGGAAAGAGGGTAGAGTGAAGCAAGGAGAGGAAAAGGAGAGAGAGAGAGAAAGAGAGAGAGAGAGAGAGAGAGAGAGAGAGAGGAGGGGGGAGAGAGAGGAGGAGAGAGAGAGAGAGAGAGAGAGAGAGAGAGAGAGTGAAAGAGAGAAGAGAGTAGAGAGAGTGAGAGAGAGAGAAGAGGACAGGGGGGGGGGGGGGGGGGGGGGAAGGAGAGCGAGAGGGGGGGGGGAGGGTGTGATTGTGTGTAGTGGGTGTGTGCATAGGAAAAAAATGAACAAGAACGAACACAATAAATGAAATACAATATGCACCAAAAAGCATTGTAAATGATCAAGGGATGGGGGGGAGAGAGGGGGGTCAGCGCCCTAAAGCACCCGACCCAAGTCTGACCCTAGGGTAGGTTGCCCTACCCAAGCACCAAGGGATGAAAGGGAAAACGGGAGAACCCGAAGAAAAAAAAAAAACCCTAGCCAGACGCAGCTAGGAGCTGCAGGGCTGACCCCCCCCCCCCCCCCCCCCCCCCCTGAAAAACTCTTGCACACGGGCACACACACACAACACACACACACACACATACATACAAGTGCGCACGTGCGCGTGCACAAACACACATGCACACACACACACATATGCACGCCAATATGCACACACATACAACACAAACAGTAAACACACACACATACCTATAAAAAAAAAAATTTTTTAATTATAAATTGAAAAAATTGGGGGGGGGGGGGGGGGGGGGGGGGGTGGTACAATGGAGAGTAAATGAGTAAATGTACAAACAAGGCATACACATTAAAACATTTGGGTAAAGAATAGGGAGGTAGGTGGTGCTATGGTGGCGCAACAGAAAAAGGCAAAAAATAAGAGCATTAACACAAAAGATAGATATGAGGTCATGATGAGAGGCACTAACAACACTCCCAATGACAAAAAAAAAAAAAAAAAAAAAAAAAAAAAAACGGAGGGGGGGGGGGGGGGGGGGGGGGGGGGGAGGGGGGGGGGGGGGGGGGGGAGGAGAAAGAAAGAAGAACAGATGTAAACAGAGGACCCATATGAGGGCCCCAAAGGAGAGATGCCTGAGATAAGTGCTATGGGGAGAAGGAGGAAGAGGAAGAGAGAGAAGCCTCAGAGGTCCCGTAGAAGGGTCCTACTAAGGGGGGCGACCAGAACAAAAGGGGGGAGACAGGAAGTAAGGAGGAAAGTAAAGAGAAGGAACACACAAGAAGATGGAGCTCTACGGGAGATGACTGAACAGAAAGGGAACAAGGACAGGAGGGAAGGGAGCGAGAGGGAAAGGAAAGGGGGGGTAGGGGGTAGAGAGAGGGGGGAGAATGGGGGGAGAGGGAAGAAAAAAAAAGAAAAAAAAAGAGGGGAAAGAAAGAAAGAGAGGAGGGGGGGTGGGGGGGAAGAAGGGGGGAAAGGGGGCTAAGGTGGGTAGGGATGGAGAGAGATTGAAAAAAAATAATAAAAAATGAAATAGAAAAAAAAAACAAAAAGACAGGAGCTAACCCTACTCAGAAACTCCTGGCAAAAGATATAGGCTCTCAAACGATCATCATCCCAGTAGGCGCTAGGCTCTATGGTCACGAAGAGGCCACTGATGCAAACCAACCATGCACAGGTAAGTATTAAAGGGGAAAAGGGAATAATAGGTCATTGCCCACCTGAATTGGCATGGAAAAAAAAAAGGAAAAAAAAAATTACAGAGACTTACTTCTATTAGCTGAAGAAAATAAACCTCACATTTTACAGAAGTAACAGAATCTATAGCGAAAAAAGCAAAAAGGGCTAAATTCTGTTGAATATTCAATACCAGGTTACGAACTGTTTTTCAATGAAAATCCCAAAAGAGGTATAACTGTATATGTGAAGGATTCTAGTATTAATGCCAAAGTATACAAGCTTACAAAAGGTAAATTGGAATTATTTACAAAAGTCCAAATTCAACAACTGAAAATGAAGAAAAAAATGTTTGAGCTGCTGAAACAAATTAGATTAGAAAGATTCAAATATGTTTGTATTACTGTGGATTTAATTTCCCCCGATACTGACTGGCATGGTATTGGCTCTGTAGAAAGGGGTCAAAGTTCATAAATTGCATACAGGATGCATTTCTGAACCAAACGGTGAAACAACAAACAAGACATAGGGAGGGACAAAAATCAAATATGCTAGATTCAGAACTTGTTAATGATGAGAATATGATGTAAGACATTAGCACTTAGCTCCTATAGGCAAAAGTGATCATGAGGTTTTAATGTTCTCTTTGTACCTAGGAGAGGAGCAAGAGAAAAAAGAACCAAAGCAATCGTATAATTTTAAGAGAGGAAATTTTATGCAAATGAAAGAATTGAAGAAGATTGACTGGAGTAAACTCAATGATCTTAATGCAGAACAACACTGGGGGAAAATTAAAAGTATTTTAAATTCTTTAATATAATAGAAAACATTCCAAAACAAATTATTAAGAATGATAAAAAACAGAAACCAAAGTGGATGAATGCAAAGACAATGAAATTTGTAAAAAAAAAAAGAAATCTAATATGTATCAGAGATTCTTAGTCACGAAGCTGGGGAAAGATTATCAAAATTTTATTACAGCATGTAATACTTGTAATAAAAAAAAATAAGAAAAGCAAAAAAAGGAATTTGAAAAGAAGCTATCAAGGAATGTTTACAAACACAATCCAAAAGCCTTCTGGAGATATGTACAATCGAAAACAAAGATGAACACAGGAGTGAGCCCTTTAGTGACACAGTAGAGACAGACAGGGCTAAGGCAGATATTTTGAATACATTTTTTTCTAGTGTATTCACAGGGGAAGATACCAAAAATAAGCCTATTCTAAGTCCACCGTCAAGTCAAAAGGCATAGTATTAGAAAATGTAGACATTTCTGTGGACGCAATAAAAAAGAAACTTCAATCTAAACCTTAATATGGCATGTGGTCCGGATGCCATCCCATCGAGAACACTAAAAGTGCTAAATGAGGAGATGGTTCCCACTTTACATACTCTTTTCTAAATAGTAAATCTGTTAAACTTAAAGAAATGATAGTACCTTCAGACTGGAAAACAGCTACAGCTATTCCAGTATTCAAAAAGGTACAAGAACAGATCCAGGAAATTGTAGACCAGTGAGTTTAACAATAACATGCATTACATGCAAAATTTTAGAATCATTTATTAGAGACGCTATTATTAAACATATGGCAGAAAATAAATTATATGCTGAATGTCAACATGGATTTCATGCAAAAAGATCTTGTGTGACTCAACTTTTAGAAGTGATGGAACTACTTCACAAAGGAGATATATAAAGGAGAGAATATAGGATATTATATTTAGACTTTAGAAAAGCATTTGATTCAGTACCACATGAAAGACTTTTAACCTTTTTGTGACGCACCATGCGATAGTGACGGCAACTCTGTCGACCCGTTCATGACAAGCCGTGCACTGGTGACGGCAGCACTGCAGTACTGCCTGGACGTGCCGTGCCTCTGTCCCATGCTCTCTCGTCTACTGTCTAGGGGATGCAGCTGCCATATACATTTAGAACAGGGTTCTAGCCACTGGGAGGGGTAAGTTTACATGCACTAGCGATGACCTTTGTGACCTTAGAGCAGTCCGAACAAAAGACCCCCGTCTGGCACTGTAAGGCACGTGTGGAATTTCCTGCCTCACCAACATATCGGGCAGAAGGAGAATGACATGTGGTTTTAAACTGGTTCAGTAAAGTAGTTCAGAAAATGAGGGGGTAAAGGTGTACACGTTTATTGGAAAGAATCTGAGCTTCATTTTTATTTGCTCTGTGTATTTAATAGTTTTATAAGTCGTATCATCTGAAACAAAAAACAGTGAAAAGTGTGTACTGTGTGCAATGATTTAATTTAAATGCCTTAAAAAAAAAAAAAAAAAAAATTCACTTGGATTATTGAATACCTCAGGCAGGCTTTCTCTGCATCTGTTCAAAGTAAGAGCGAAGTTTTATGCCCCTTTTTCTTCCTCATTTGCTGTTGTCATACTAACCAAACAAAACGTAAACTAGATTGTGTTCTCCTACATTTTACTTATGTTGTTTCTGTTACAAAAGCATTGCTATTTCACCAAAAATGTATTTTAATTCTATGCTCATTACAAAGTTCGCACTTTACCCTTTCCGTTGATATATAACAATTGATTGTTAGGTTTATATTAGGAGACATAAAATAAAAAAATAAAAAAGTGCGAAAATTGCAGGTCTGCAACGGTTGTAAGCACGTGCGGTGCACGCGCATGCAGGGAAGCGGCGTTGCTCTGCCGTGCTTGCCTGGAAAGTATTAAAGAAAGAAAGTAGAGTCTTATGGAATAATAGGAAGTGTACTTGGTTGGGTTAGAGACTTTTTATCAAAAAGAACTCAGAAGGTAAGGATTGGTAGTTCCTTCTCTCAAAATGCTGATGTTATTAGTGGGATACCACAAGTGCTCAAAGAGATTACACAGTAGTCTGGGCCACAAAAGGGAAAATCAGCAAAAGCACCAGCAACATTCTTCACGGCAGGAGGCAGCGAATCATGGCCAAGAACAACATTGCCACTCAGAACATACAGGCAGAATCTGCTGGACAGGGCAGATGACTGGGAGTGCACTGCAGACCTCCCAGAATGGAAGAGTCACCCAGAGATCATCAGCAAGAGTGGCATGAGACCAGACATAGTAGTCCACTCTCAGTCAACCAAGCAGCTGATCATGATCAAGCTCACGGTGCCATATGTGAAATATGAGAACAGAATGGAGGCAGCTCAAATCTACAAGAATGAAAAGTATGATGATCTGGCAAACAGCCTGAGGAGAGAAGGCTATCAGGTCAAAGTCCTCACAGCAGAAATTGGAGCAAGGGGGTTTGTAGGAACGTCTGCATACAGCCTCATGAAACAGCTCTCAGTTGCAGGGAGGGAAAAAACCAGAGCCCTGAAAGCAATGGCAGAAGCAGCAGAGAGGTGTTCAAGCTGGATCTGGTCAAGGAGGAACAAAAGTGAACTTCATAAGGCTTAGATTCCTCCTAATATCATATCAGGTGTCCCAGTGGTTCAATGGTTAGTGCGCGAGTCATTAAGTGGAAAATGAGCATGTCCAGAAGGGCATGGGTTCGAATCCCAGCCATGGCTCGTCCCGAGATGGGAAAAAAAAAAAAACGCAGCAGAGGGACATCCGGAGTCTTGAACCAGGTGTGACCCAACCCCCCTAGAGTGTCAGGAGTTAAGGGCCGAAACACTTGCTTGAAGGGGGCTTCTCTTCTGAGGACTCTCTCAGTCTCTGCTGCCACGCTCTCCACGAGTTTCTTTCTACTGGGACCAATATTATTCACAGTGTTTATAAATGATCTCTCTGTAGAATTAAAGAGTACATGTATGTAAAATCTTTGCAGATGACACAAAACTTTATAACTCTCCGAATTGCATAAGGAATTACAAAAGGATATTGAAACATTAGTACAGCGGTCTGATACTTGGAACCTATATTTTAATGCAGAAAAATGTAAAGTACTTCATACTGGTAAAACAAACCCACAAAAGGAGTATATAATGAAATTGGGGGGCAGGAAAAAAAGTATCTAAACATGAGGAAGAGAAAGACCTAGGTGTGACTTTTGACAAAAAATTTGCTATTTGAGTATTTTGACAGTCATATCGTAAATAGTATTAATAAGGCTAACAGAATGATTGGAACAATAAAAAGAACCTTTACATTTATAGAAAAGAACACTTTTTTTTACAATTATATAAGACACTAGTTAGACCTGTTCTTGAATATGGAAACACTGTATGGTATCTAATGCTAAACAGACAATCAAAAGCTCTAGAACAGGTACAAAAGAAGAGCAACTAAGAGGAATCATAATATAAAAGATCACTCATATAAGGAAAGATTAAAAATATCTACAACTTCCAACACTTCAGGCAAGAAGAATAAGAGGAGACTTGATTCATGCATACAAGATATTTAATGGAATTGATGATGTTGATAAAGCATGCTTTTTTTGTACTCCGCAGAAGAATGTTACAAGGAACAGTGAAGATAAGATATTTAAACAATATTCCAGAACTAATTTAAGAAAATTTACTTTTACTAATAGAGTAACCTGTTTTTGGAATGAACTAACAGTTAACATCAAACGAGCACCCAGTATTAATGTTTTTAAGAACCCCATAGATAAACATGAATTATTAACTAAAATTAGATATGAATATGATGGATTATAAGACTGAGCTAGCCTATGACTGGACCAATGGTCACGAGAAAAAAAAAAAGATATATACATACAGAAGGGGTGTACAAAGCCTAAATAGGCTAAGTTGTTTGATACAATGCCACTGATCCTGATAATAATGTTTTTTTTATAGGATAGGCATGCAACCAGACCGAAATAAAATTGAAAAATAATGAGGAGACACAAATAGACCGTAAGGCCTAAGGTAAAAAAAAAACGGTCCCAACTAGTACTACTACTAAGTACTACTGCACTCTATGCAATGGATTGAAAATTTAATCTGACCATGACACACACACTAGGCCTACTTGGAACTTTTTTGTCATCTGATAAAACATCTGGTCAAATATAGCAAAATAAAAGGGATCACCAGCTCAACGAAATTTCGTGTGTATTTTCTCGTTTGGCAAACGGTATTTCACCGGTAGTTACTGGTCAAGTAGTAGTGTTAGTAGTAGTAGTTGGGACCGGCTTTTTGGCCTTTGGTCTTACGGCCTATTTGCGTCCCCTCATTATTTTTCAATTTTATTTCGGTTGTTAACACAATCACTGTAAATTTACATCTTATCCTGTATATCCTGGTGTCGTTCTAATGATTCTGCAGCCCTACTTGTAGTACCACTATCACTACCACTCGTCCACTGCTTCCTGTCCAGTCACGTAAAAACACTGGGGACAGTTTTAGTTTCAGGGCTTGGCCTTCAGCAGTGGTCAGTACTTCTCGTACGTACTTTCCAAGCAGCAACCACAATCGACTGTCACGAATACAAGTTGTGTTCACCCTTTTGACAATATTCTCGTATCTTATTATGATATAAATTTGCGCTAAGTATTTTCGGTCATTCATGTTCTCTGCTTAACGTGCTGACCTGCAACCTGCACACTTTTTGCCTTGCAGTTAAATTACGGTCAAGTCTGGGCTAAAGAACTGTAACTAAGTTTGTATCCTAATGAAGGTTTACGTCGCTGATCCAAATATGTAATCTAAATAGGAAGAATAACTCCTGGAGTAAGTAGCATATTGTTTGCAAAGTTACTCACTGTCCTGTATCCAAATATCCCGCTCTTTGTTACTGCTTTGAAGCCTTCGACTTTTTAAAGAACGATAACTAGGCCTACGGTAGGCCTACCAAGAGGAGGTAAATCCCAGCCTCATAATCAATCAGTGTTTGGGGTTGTCAGACATGGACGACAAGTTTCATCAAGTTGTCTGTCTTTTCAATCTTTGCGATCTTTAATGATCAAAATGTGTTTGGGCTGGTGAAATGTGCTGTTTCACGATTCTTTCTGGAAGTATTTCATACATATATGCCGGACATGGAAGAATCTCTGTTTTCTTTAGAATTAGTCGTGGAAAAACTGTATATTCCTCATGTCATTTGTCGGTTTCCCGCTGTTGCTTTCCGTCTGCTGGATTTCCCCAACCATCGTCATCGATCATGTTGAAGGCGATCTAGGCAAAGCAATCCGACGCCAGATTTCTTTGATCCAGATTATCAGTTGCCAGAACAGTTCAGTGAATTAAAAGACAAACATGGCAATTTCATGATAAAGAAAGGAAAGTCATGCCTCTTCAAGATGGTGGCGCAGACATTGAAAAACCATCTGTCAAACACTCCACTGTATGTAATGGTCATTGATATGTTTCCAGAAGTGCCAAAACTTGTTGGCAACAGTACAGTCCCTCTCAATGTCCTGATAGACGCAATATGTGCAGATATAGTGCGTCTAGGGCCCACAGTGCCATCAGTTCATGGTGACAAAGGTCTCTTTAAAGTCTACAATCTCATGGGCAAGGAAATTGGATATTTTGTGTTAGGTTTTCGCCTGCTTGCCTAGGCCCAAGTCTTATTCCACACTTGCCTGAAGCAGCATTAGTACAGAGGCAGAGTAAAAAGCAGAGAGCTGAACAGCAAAAGCAGAACAAACAGCTGGTGGAAATGGTTCAGCTAAGTCAAGGTGAAGATAAGGAAGAAGATGATGAAGACCTTGTTGAGACCAGAACATTTGGTTCCATGACAGATGCTATTAAACATGATGTCATGATGCAGACAGTGGAGATGGACCACAAAGGTGTTCATGTGGACATACAGGCTCCTGCTGTTGCTGTAGCTTCTGCTGCAGTTCAGCCCACAGTCCAACTTCAGAATCACAAGCCAATGAAAACACATGACATTCAACACTCAGGAACTCAGACAGACAAAAAAGGAATAAAGATGGCTTTCAATGCAAAACAGAAAGTGTTTGAAGACTTGGTAGCTTTGGAAGATGAAGGACACAAGGATGAAGTCATTATAACTAACATTGTATGCCCACCACCACTTTACTTTAACAGTGAGGCTAAACCATGCGTTGGAGTTGAAGATGATTCTTATTCTTTAGATTCCGATATGGATGACATCACAGTTGACAGTATTACTGATGTTGAGGATGAGGATGCTGCACATCCTTTGAGCAAAGCAAAACCGCAAGGAAATGAACCAGTTTTCATCGACAAAGGACAAATTATTCCACCTCCAGCTCCACATAGCTTCCAAAATGTTCCTCTTAATGTGCGAAATGTAAACCAACAGCAACAGAAGTCTTATCATCCGAGATCAGCTAATCCCCAGGCTGTAGTCTCTCAGTTTGGAGGAGGGGGATTTCCTCTTTTGGCTGCATTAATGAATGAACTTTTAAGCATTCAGAATCCCAGCCTCTTCCAAGATGTTCAGAGGAATCAGACAGAATAGTACAGTCATTGCAGAATGAAATCCAGTTCACTGCAAAAAAAGGGACAGAAAAACAAAGACTAACCAGCCAAATGACTAATGCTGAAGGTCGCCAACTCAGAAAAACTGGAGGAAGTCAATGTGAATGCTGAAGCAAGCGAGAGGGAATTTGCTGAAGAGAAAGATATCTTCACGTGTGGCCGCAAAAGCCATCGGAAATGTGCTCATCCACATACAGTGTACCAAAAGATAAAAGCTGGCTGCGGGTTATTCCAGAATATGGTACAGGTAAAAAGAAGAGTAAGCTGATGTTTGGGCTTACAAATACTCAACGCCTGAGGCTGAAGAAAAGTAATCCAGCTTGGTTGAGAAGCAGAGAGAGAAGAGGCAGCAAGTAAAGGTGGCAAAGAAGTCCAGATAAGTAAATATGATTCTGGTGATGAACTAAATGTGTCAAATTTCTCTGACACGCTCACTGAAGTTAGGCGGCAAGCTCAGAAAGAACTGGAGAAGACAGCTGCTAAATGACTCACTTGCAAGTTCATCCGTTTCTCAGAAATCACCAACTCCATCTCTTCTTCCAAAGAAGAAACATTCTGGTAAATTTCCAAAGAAAATGAGCCCCAAAACAGGGAGGAGGTCCAGGATGCAAACTGTGTCTCCCAAATCTCACAGTCCAAAGACTCCTATCAGTGGGAAAATTCGCCGACAAAGTGATGATTCCAATGAGCCTACCAGTTCCAGGCCACATTCAGTGGATCCCAGTGTCAAGAACATTATGTCCCCAGATCCAGGCTTGATTCCTCCTTTAGCCACAGGTAAATTTCATCTTGTTCCATCTCTCTATTTGACCATGTCAGCATATTTTGGTGTGAATTGTCTTTTCAAAATCAAAGTTACTTGTAAATCTATGTTTTACCTTGTAAATGATTAACTGACTTAACATCTCTTCAATGACAACTGTTAAAAAATGTTTTTTTTTCTCATTAAAAGCAGTACTTAACTGACAATAGTTCTGACAAACTATATGTTTTTGTGTTCCAGATACAGTGAATTTTATTGTAAAGTGCAGAAAAAAAAAAACCCTGTGTGATTCAATTCAGGGTTAATTAACCAACCTAACCAACAATTTTTTTTTTTTAATCATTGCTTCACAAACGTTTCTAGGTATATAAATAGAAGACCTTTTGTGAATGTTTTAGAGCTTCTCATGTATCTCGTGTCTGTCTACGTCCGGTGTTGAGCTTCGAAGAAGGTTGCCTCCCTCCACAGTATTGAAGGTAGAATCATTCATCCACAAATGTATTCAGCAGGGCAGAGATGGGGTTTGACTATTATCTGTTCTTTCCAAGGACTCATGTTATTTTGAAGCAACACTGGGACATTCTTCCTTCTCCCCTGTATCCCTCTCTCTCTCTCTCTCTCTCTCTCTTTCTCTTTCATTCTCTCTCTTTGTCTTTTAACTCTGATTGTTACCAGTGGTGTGTCCTGGCTATGGAGAAACATGCTTTGAAGTTTTAAATCAGAGATTTTGCTGTCCTGGACTGTTTCAGAATTTTGCAGCATTAATTATAATCATATGTTTTTGTTTTGTTTTCGTTTTTTTTTTTTTTTTTTTTTGTTTTTTTGCTTGTTTTTTTTGCATTTCATTTTTTGTTGTTGTTGTTGTTTGAGGATTATTTTTGTTTTATTGCTTGTGTGTGTGTGTGTGTGTGTGTGTGTGTGTGTGTGTGTGTGTGTGTGTGTGTGTGTGTGTGTGCGTGCGTGTGTGTGTGTGTGTGTGTGTTTGAGGGGAGGTGGAGTGTGTGTTGTTATTTTGTTTTTGTTTGTTTGTTTGTTTCTAAATCTGATAAGTATTTATGCACTCTTCACAACAAACAATTTGTGGATCCTTTTTCAATACAAAAAGAAGGGGGGGGGGGGGGGGGGGGGGGGTGATGAAGATCAAGCCCTTTTTTTCTCAATGATCAATCAAAAAACAATTCTGGATCCCTTTTTTTCAGTGCAAAAAAAAGGGTGTATGCGATGGAGATCAAGCCCTTTTTCTGAATAAAAAAAATACAATTTCTGGATCCCTTTTTCAATGCAAAAAGAAGGAGGGGGAGGGGGGAGATCAAGCCCTTTTTCAGAATAAAAGATCAATTTGTGGATCCCCTTTTCAGTACAAAAAGAAGAGGGAAAATGTGATGGAGATCAAGCCCTTTTTTCTTAAAAAAAGTTTTGAAAAACCATTGCAAGGAACATTTTAAACTAATAAAAACTAATAAAAGCAAGAACACACACACACACACACACACACACACACACACACACACACACACACACACACACACACACACACACACACACGAAAGAAAAGAAAAGAGAAATGATATAAACAAGAAAAAGATTGACAGGCCTGAACTTTCATCTGTTGTTTATGTACATGTATGTGAACAAAAGAGTTTAAATGTTCCATCTTAGTCTGTATAGGTTGTACCAATCTACTGTGTCCCGCTTCCACCCTGTGCAAACCCTCACCTCTTGTGAAACAAAAGGCTGCCTCCTCTCCCCCCACCTCCTTCCTTTCCCTTAGCTTTTGTTTGTTTGTTTGTTTGTTTTTTGTCTAATACTTGTAATATTAAAACAAGTATGTCTGTCTGATTCCAAATGTTTTACATTTTTAGTCTGATTTTTGTGGGGGAAAGACACTTACAAATTAGTATTTGATATATTTTGGCCACAGTTGGCATGATAGTGGCAATGACCCAGATTCTTTTTCATTAATTCATTAATTCCCCCCCCCCCCCCCCCCCCCTCTCTCTCTCTCTCTCTCTTTCACTTCCCCTTCTCATGTTCTTTTGTTTCCCATGTTGATCTCCTTTTTTCTCTTGTCGTTTTTGACGTGAGGGAGGGGGGGGTGGGGATGATGTGTATGGAATTGTTGTTTGCTGTTGTGATGGCCATTTCTGGTGTTTTCAGCTCTTTCTTCTTTATTGCATGACTTGATTTTGGTACAACTCTTCTTTCATTGTATTTTGCTGTTTTTGATGATGTGGCGATTTTTTAAATTTTATAGTCTTTCTTCTTCTTCTTCTTCTTCTCTCTTCTCTCTCTCTCTCTCTCTCTCTCTCTCTCTCTCTCTCTCTCTCTCTCTCTCTCTCTCTCTCTCTCCTTGTTGTGTCAGACTGTCTCTTTATTCTGTGTCTCCAAGTCCCACCAACCTCTCTCTCTCTCTCTGTCACTCTCTGTCCCTCCCTCCCTCCCACACTCTCTTCGTCTAGTTACATTATGCATTCTGTTATTCTAAATTGCTATGTATTCATTGTTTTACGAGTTTATATGCTCGATATGCAGTTCTATGCAATGTTTTCTTCCGTATATTTAGATACTTTTCCTTTGTTTGAGGGCAGGATGAAAAAAAGCCACTGACTTGTGCTTATTCCTTTCCCTCATAACACATTTTGTTCTTCGTTTGTTCTTCTCTCTCTCTCTCTCTCTCTCTCTCTCTCTCTCTCTCTCTCTCTCTCTCTCTCTCTCTCTCTCTCTCTCTCTCTCTCTCTCTCTCTCTCTCTCAGAGTCTGTCACTCATTCAAAATAAGAATATGCAGAGTTTACAAGTGTGCCAGAAGAGGACAATGCCTAGAATATTAAAATCAAAATAGTGGTGTATTCAGATAATCCGAAATACTTTAAACTGGATGAAAAGGAAACAACTGCAAATGTCAAAGAACTATAGTATCTTTGATGTCTGGGATATCTAACAAATCCATGTCACTTGTAATTCAGAGGAAAAACTCATCCCCAATGACAATGATTCTGTCAATGATATGTAGATCTAACATTGAGAGTTATGTCACAATTCTGTGAGGAGAGGTACTTGAACATATTATAATTGAATTGTCTTGTCTGTTGTAACAATGAAGATCTGTAATAGTAAAAGAAATTTTCAGATGCACCAAAGGAGATCCTACACACCTTTCCAAGAAGGACAAAAAATTTATTTTTTTTTGTATTTGTTCAGGTATGAACCCATCAGATCAGTATAATGATAGAAGTCTGTACTGCTCCTTAAACACTTTCCAAACACAAATATTAATAGTTATTCTAACCCATCATTAAAGAATTCCATTGTAACTCAGGGGGAAAAACAAGTTTTCCATTAAGGAGAGAAATAGATAAATGAATAATGAATGAAAAAGCAGACTTCCCATACCTACATACCCATTCTGTTTACATTAGCATACGCAGAATCAACAGAAGAAAAAAAATCTAAAATTGGTGACAGTGGGAGGTATGGTAGCCAACAGCTGTTAAGGTCTGTTTCTACAATATTTTGTTTTTAGAACCAATGGATATCGTTCTGGATCATATCTGGATTTTAACAAGTTTCAAGAAAGTCGGAATCCTTTGCTCAGGGCTTATCTTCTCTCTCTCTCTCCTCTCCTCTCTCTCTCTCTCTGATAAATTTATGAACATGACTTAGACCAAACAATCCACTTTTTCTTCTTTCTCTTCCCTTTATTTTTTTCTTTTAATGATCTGACATCATGTAATCTGTAGACATAAACTACAAGATTAAATAGGTACACAAAGTACTTAAAATAAGCAAACACACACATGCACATGCGCACATGCGCGCGCACACACACACACACACACACGCGCGCATGCGCGCGCGCACACACACACACACACACACACACACACACACACACACACACACACTCACATGCACACACACACACACACACACACACACACACACACACACACACACACACACACACACACACACACACTCTCACATCTCTCTCTCACTCTCTCTCTCTCTCCTCTCTCTCTCTCTCTCTCTCTCTCTCTCTCTCTCTCTCTCTCTCTCTCTCTCACACACAAACATACAGAGTGACACACACACAAAGCAAGATAGAATTCTTTTTTTTTTCAGAGGGATAATAGATTTAGCGTTTTTTTCATACAGTCCTGGCCCTGGAGAGAGAGATGAGGATGATGATGATGATGATGATGATGATAATGATGGTGATGATAATCTTTATTTCCAAGGATAACAGATAGGCAGACACATGCTTTTTTTTTCATCCGGCCCTTGCCCCAGTAAGGGACTAACTAAGCATGACTAGCAACTACTAAGCATAACTAGCGACTAAGACTTACAAAAATTATAACAAACACACACATATCTTCACAAATGCATTAAAAGTTGATGAGTTGTTCATCTACTAACATTTAAGGCGTAGATGACTTTAAAGGGAAAAAAAAAGAAAGCAAATTGCGTCATAACGATTATTATCATGATTTGTGCGTGTGTGTGTGTGCAAGCGCGTGTGTGTGTGTGTGTGTGTGTGTGTGTGTGTGTGTGTGTGTGAGAGAGAGAGAGAGAGAGAGAGAGAGAGATGCTATCATAAGCTTTCTCCCTCCCTCCCTCATCTTTTTCTTCTTCTTCTTCTTCTTGAAATGTTCATACACTACCCCAAGACTATAATTATATACTTAGTGACAATACAATACATCAATAAATGCAGCTGTAAGACAGAGAGAGAGAGAGAGAGAGAGAGAGAGAGAGAGAGAGAGAGAGAGAGAGAGAATGATATTTCCATTTTTCTTATCCAAATAATATATGCTAAACATTACTATGAAATTTGAACAACAAGCAACGATACATCAATAATCAATAGTTACCAGGGCAGGGCACACATTTATCATCATGTAGATACAGTGCTTCAATAAATCAAAAGTACTAGGACACATCAATCAGTTAGTGGCAATGCATCAGTAAAGTCAGTGATCACAACATTCATTCGTCATGATATAATTACAGTCATTGATAAAAAAAAAAAAAAAAAGGTAAACATATCTCTCAATTTTATCATTATCTGGTTTAAGAAAGGAAGCGGCGGATCAGTTTAATATGCAGCAAAACAAAGGGTGTGCTCTGGTATATATGTATTTTATCCGTAATAGTAATGACCTGCTGTGAAATGTGTAATTAGTTTTTTTTCCCTGAAGGATTCTGCATTTGGGTGCATCGGAAATATAGTGGAAGTAAATTCCAAACCACACTACCAGAGTAAGATAAACTTGATTTAAACAGATCTATTCTAGGTGTGGGAACCTGGAATTTGGTTGAATCCCTCGGGTTTTTGTTAAATTTAGACTGAAGAGTTTGTGGTGCTAAAGCGGACGCAATTTTTTGCATTAGCAAACATTTGTTGACAGCAAACATGTCTTTAAATACGCCTAGAACTCGATGGTTATCCACCACTTCAATTTCCTGATTATTGACAAAAACAGATGGAGGCTGCATGGTTATGTTTTGTCTTCTTTGCCTTGTTGTTATCAGCATTAGTTTTGTTTTGTTAGGATTCAGTGACATGTGATTTACATTGCGCCAATTACTTAAGATATCAGCATTCTTCTGTGATGAGGTGAAAACAGCTTCCAATCTGGAGCTACTTGTATGGACAGTGGTTGTCAGGCACACGGAAAGAAAAATTTTAAGTGCCCTGTGTAGTTGAAAGGTTAAGTGCGAGCAAAGGGAGTTAAATGTGTGAAAAGGAAATGGCGTAGGATTGTTGTTCTTAAAGGGCAGGTCACTTCCTTTGTTTTGAAAGTGAGCTGTGTTAAGAAAAATTGGGTAAAAAAAGCTAAACACATTGGAAGTGAGTGTGAAGAGAGATTCGAGCAACAGCGCTGATAGAATGGAAAAGAGGCCGCCGACTGTCAGGCCCATTTAATACAGACATGAATCTGTAACATGCTTATGCATGTATTTTGCTAGGAAATGATTCAGACAGACTACGCAGTTATGGTAGCGGTGTAAAGTACGAGGCTGTGACTGGAGGGAGAGTCGGGTGAGCTACGGGAGCCATACCCCCCCTGCCAGAAAGATGTCGGAAGGAACAGCCAGAGACAGCCAGAGATAATTGGTATGCTGTCCAAACGTGCAGAGGCGAAGTCAGAGATTGCCATAGAGTTATGCTCTGGGGAAACCCAGCGAAAAGGGTAGGTGGAAACATATGTATGCTGTCCACCATAGACGTTCGTGATTGAATGAAGAGGAATGAAGGTACTGATATTTGTGATGAACTGACCCCAGGAGGAATATAAAGCGAACTATGACCTGTGAACAGACGGTATAATAAACCCCACCAGTGCTGTATATGAAAATGGGAGAAGAGGAGGTACTGGGGGAAATGAACTTTTAAAACCTGGTGTTTAGCGCCTTGTGATTTGTGTGGAGTTGGATGCATGTTGTGTAATGAAGTATTGGCTGTATTCATGCATGCATGTGTAAATATTTGTGCGTGAATCAGCAGCCTGACAGTGGTATCATCACAAAAGAGTTCACATGAATCCTCAATATAAAGAGGGAGATCATTTATATAAACTGAGAACAGCAACGGGCCTAACACAGAACCCTGGGGTACGCCATGTTGGATAGGTAGCTTCTCTGATAAATTGTTGTTGACACAAACGGTTTGTTGATGGTCTTCTAGGAATGATGTGATTAGATGGAAGGTATTTCCTGTTATATATACCATATGATAATAGCTTCCTGCATAACAATTTGTGGTCAGTTTACATCAAACGCCTCTGAAAAATCGACGAACAGTGCACCACAATATATATTTTCATTAATATTGGCTAGCCATCGATCCACTAGATTTGTAAGTGCTGTATGACAAGAATGATTTTTCCTGAACCCCGACTGACTTTTATTTAGTAGGTTGGAAGAGTCAAAATGGTGGCAAAGATGTTTATGTGTGTTTTTCCGAGGGTTTGGAAAGAACTGGCAAAATAGATATAGGTCTGTAGTTTGATGGATCAGATTTGTCTCCAGATTTGAAAATGGGTATTACTTTAGCAACTTTGAACTGAGCAGGAAAGTGGCATTTATCAATGCATGAATTTGTAAATGTAGGTAAGAGTTTCACATATAACAGGTGCTGATAGTTTCAGAATCTTTCCATCAATCCCATCAAGTCCATGACTTCCTGTCTGCTTTAATTGGCATAAAGCTTTGTATACCTCACTGACTGTCATAGGTGGAACTGGTGGAGTTGAACGAATGTTCTTAGCATTACAAAAGTTTTTCAATTTTTGTAGTTCATTTGAATCAGTATTCTTTTCTTTGACAATGTGTTCTGCAACTGTTGTAAAGTGTTTGTTGAGTTCATTTGGTGTTATGCTGATTATGGGACTTATCTGTGACTGTGAAGTTTTATTCGTAAGTTCATTTATTGCTTGCCATTGGGACTTCGAATTTGTTTTTGTTGGCAACAAGTTCACAAAAAAATTTCATTTTTGCTGTCCGTTTGAGTGAATTTACTTTATTACGTTGCCTTTTAAATCCTTCCGACTTCCCTTCTGCTTCAAACAGATTGTCACATAAGAAACAAGCAGCTTGTAATTTGTCAGTCATCCACTTTGGTTGTGCACTATGTTTAACTCTACGCGTTTTGAGTGGCGCATGTTTGTCATAAACAGAATTAAACGTACATAGCCAAAACTCTAGCGCTTTCTCTGGATCAGTGTAATTATAAACATTTATAAGGGGGGAATTCGTGAGGTCAGTGAGAAAGTTATCTTCACGGAATTGTCCAAAAGATCTATAAGTGATATGTTTGTGTCCTGCTTTAGGAATTTTGATTCCCCTTCTTTTTCCACGTAATACATACTGGAAAGTGGTCACTTCATCCATTCAAAGGCACACATTTCTCAATGACGTTATGTGGTTCTGAAAGATAGATGTGGTCAATTAATGTTTTGCTAGTGGGCGTTACACGGGTGGGCATGTCCATAATTTGTAAGAGAGAGAAAGAGAAGAGAGAGAGAGAGAGAGAGAGAACCTTTCATTTAAAATGCCAGTTGTATGGTTATGCATGTTGATGCAAATAATAGATTTAATCAATAGGGGGAGCTTAGATATCAATCATCATTCATGTAAGTACATCATCTCTACTAGAAGACAACGTTTACGTTCAGGTTGTAACCTATAAGTATGAATCCAGAATAGTATTTTCACATGTAGATTTGTCTAGGAAAAATTTGGGCGATGGTGAGACGGGAAACAGCCTACAAACACGCTTCAGTGGTCATCGCGCTCTGACATCATCAGAAAGCAAGATAGCCTCGTGGCACGCCATTTCTGTGGACCTGGACACCAGCTGTCAGATTTGAAATGTTGTGTGATTGAACTCATTTGTAAAGACCACAGATGCACAGAAAAGAAAAGATAGAGAGAGGATGTGGAGACACACAGTTGAAGACCAACTACCCGTTTGGTCTCAATGTGTCGGATTAGTTGGCTTCACATGAACAATCTGCCCTGGGAACTTTGCCCTTCACTGAATCAAGACTTCACCCAGCCATCACTATTTATCATACGTAATGGGAGGGGGGGGGGGGGGGGGGGTAATGACGTAAAAAAACAGACATTATGTCAACTAGTTTTGATGCCGACTTCCGAGGTCAGCTGAGGAAGGTTTGCAAAAACCGAAAGCACTTCTGTAAAATGCTTTGAGTGTTTGGTGTTTTTTTTATTTGAAAAATTTGGCGTATATTAGAATATAATCAAGTGTATCATCAATCTTGTATAAGAATATATATATGACATCTTTACCAAATAACGTAAGTTCAGTCATAAGTCTAAAATTGTTATATCGCAGCTCATCAAAACAGTTCGGATATCATGGCAAAAAAGGCTTGGTTTGCAGTTTTACTGAACATAGATATATCATTATCACTGTAATATCAGTGATGTACATCTTTTGCAGTAGAATGCTTGCAGCCAATATCCTACTAATCACCCTGCTTTGAAGGTTTCAGCTCAATTTCTTTGTTTTCTTAAGCATCAGAAACGTTATATTCTAGTTAATGTTTTGTTTTGTTTTTTCACATGCTGTGTTTATTAGAAACAGTTTGGCTGATGGATGCTATAGTAAAGCTTTGTCCCTTTCTCAGCACTAAGGATGTGTCAAGGAATCTCGGTTTTATTATTTTACTGTTGTGTAGGTCATCCTAGTTTTCATACAATTTTCTTTTATTGCACACACACACACACACACACACACACACACACACACACACACACCCCTAAAGTGTGTTTTTATGCCACATTTATCTTTGAACAATTTATATGTATGTCATAAACATCCCATCAGCATTGAAAAGATCTACAACACAATAACCTCCATTTTCTTGGCACTATTTCAGGGACCCAGAGATGAAGCTACTGGTTTTCACTCCTCTACCTTTAAAATCCCTCCTTTTTTGTTTTTGGGGTTTTTTTTGTGTGTGAGGGGGATCTTTCAGGTGTAGTGGACATGTACACTTTTAAAAAAAAATCTTTTCATCTAAGATAGAAAGCAAAAAAATACACATGCACCAAAATGTTTCCACTTAATTTATTCAGTTGGCTTTTTTTTTTTTTTTTTTTTTACAACAACAAGCCAGATGAAAATAAATCTAGAGGTTTGATAACTGGTTGAAAGTTATGTAATAACTTCTTGACTGAAAATGACTAAACGTTATTAACTTTGAAGAATAAATGTTATTTGTTTTGAATACATAATAAGAAGATTAGTATGTCCACCATATTCCTTTCAAATTGTTCTCCTTCTCTCTCTTGTATTGTACGCACACACATGCATTCATGCATGCATGCACACACATACACACTCCCACTCTCTCTCACACACACACACACACGTACACACATGCATACACATGTACACATGCATGCATGCACGTTTGCATGCACACACACACACACACACACACACACACACACACACACACACACATCAGTTCAGTTCAGTAGTTTATTAATGTCTTTCCATCACCAGATGATATTAGACACTTTAAAAAAAAAAAAAAAAAAAAAAAACCTCCACAATTAACTTGCCATCCACATTAGTACTTTCAAACCCACATCTGATATATGCATATTTACATAAGTGAAATGCCCTAGTGGTACACAAAATTGTTGATCTTTATAAAAATTTTGCAACCTGTGACTGCAAAACAAACCATGGCAAGTTCAGCAACATATGAACCATATAAGATAGTATTGACATTATCAAAGTTATCCATCTCAATACCTTTCTCCTGATAGAGCAAGGTCAACACTGAGCATTCAAACAAAAGATGATTACTTAAATGTTTTCTCTGTAGACACAAGTAATACCATGAGAATATTTAGTGTTCTAAGTATTCAGCCTTAATTTATTAATTAATCTCAAAATGTGCCTTGGGCATGATGGTAAAGTTGCCATTTTTTAAAAACTAGAATTCTGCTTATGCATACAGTTTTCCTTAATTACACACATGAATGCATGCATGTGAGCAAACATTGCAGAAATGAACGCTTTCATGAGCACATTAGATTTCAAAGTGTTTCTTTTTTTTTCCAGGTGACACAGAGGACATTCCCACAAGTGCAAGAAGTGTGGAGCAGCCCAGTTCTGCTCGCAGTCGATCCATTGAAGTGCGCATGCCAAGTGTCCAGACCAGCCAGGATGAGGGAAGCGAAGCCACCATCACTGATACAGAAGAAGAAGACTTGCCACTGCCAGATGAGAGCTTCAGCCAGAATGGACACAAGAAACGGCCAATGAATTTCCCCAGCTACCTTAAGCAAAGTGAGTCCTTGCCTGAGTCCATTGATGGGCACCCAAACCAGTCGCTGAATACCACCACAGGTCTGGATGACAACTCTCCACTAGAATCAACCCGCAACTACAATCCTGATGTTGGAAGCTCCAGGAACATGCAGTCCACAGACGACTTTGACACAAAGCAAACGTTTCATTCCACCAGTGAACCAGAGCTGCAAGGTCTTGTGAGTGACGAAGAACAAGAGCAGCGGGACACAACTGACAAGAAAGCTCGTCCTGCCATGAAGTTCCCTGTCATCAACCCTATGCAGTCCCAGAACTCTCCTGTTCCTTCCACACGTCGTTCAGTGGCCAAGCTGGACATGAGCCTAAGCCAGGTGCCACTCACACCTCGAGGTGACTCATCAACACCGCGATCATCCATGTCTGGGAGCCCCAAACGCCCCACACCTCGTCCTCGCCGCCCACTTCGAGAACTCAGAGAATCGTCCACACAGAATCTGTCAGCTCCTACATGCCCTCTGATCCTGAAAATTTGATGGCATCATTTAGCAGTGGAGAGGGCAATTATTCTGATGACTTTGGGGAAAACTCCTCCAGAGCAAGTCCTGACAAACCAGAGAAACCACGCATCATCCCTTCCACAAAGTTGGGTTACACCATTCATTGAGTTTTTGTCATTGATGTCATTCCAACTTTAAAAGTGACCCTGTGAACAACAAGCACTCCCTGTAGAGCCAGAGTGTAATTTTCAGCTGTGACAAATGAAAAAATGGCTGAATTAGTGCCAGATTCCCTTGTCCCATTTTATCAACCTGTTGATGACTGCCCAGAAAAGATGATTAGTCAGATACAAAACTTAACACTAGTTAAAGCCCTTCTGCCAATGTATTATGGAGGTACTGTCAAGCTACTGAAACAACTGAAAGTCTCCACAGTGATTGGCAGGCATCAGTCATCCTACTGACAATCACACCAGTCTTTTCTTGAACCATAGATAATAGACAGAGCCCAGCATTATTATAGCATATAGATAGAACCCAGCAGCATGCTATGGCAGATAGATAGAACCCAGCATGCTGTGGTAGATAGATAGAACCCAGCATGCTATGGCAGATAGATGGAACCCAGCATGTTACGGTAGAGAGATAGAACCCACCATGCAATGGTAGAGAGATAGAACCCAGCATGCAATGGTAGAGAGATAGAACCCAGCAGCATGCTATAGCAGATAGATAGAGCCCAGCATGCTATGGTAGATAGATAGAACCTAGCATGCTATGGTAGATAGATAGAACCTAGCATGCTGTGGCAGATAGATAGAACCAGGCATGCTATGGCAGATAGATAGAACCCAGCATGTTATGGTAGATAGATAGAACCTAGCATGCTACGGCATAGATAGAACCCATCATGTTATGGTAGATAGATAGAACCTGGCATGCTGTGGTAGATAGATAGAACCTGGCATGCTGTGGCAGATAAGCATCTGCAGTAAAAAGATCACAGAAGGGAAGAAATGGTAAGAGTGAAAACAAAAGCGAAACATACATGAAAGAGTGATTTGAATCGGTTGATAGTACACTTATACTTGAAAATGATCTTTTTTCCCTCTCTGTAGTTATCAGCAAAGCTGAGATGGACTTAAGTGGTCTTTCTCCTGGAACTGTTTGACACCCTGGGCAGTAATCTTTAGTTTTTACAGCACACTGTCTGAAAGATGTATATGAAAAATGACCATAGTTATTGTGTCAGATATGACAGGTTTTTGTCACCTGCAGTCATACTGTGACAGTGTTGGCAAGTGAACCTTGCTCACAACAGCTCTATCCATGAGTGAATTAATGGTGCAGATCTTTTGTCCACAGTGCAGCACCTACGACTCTTGGGTCAGGCTTTTTTTTTTTTTTTTAATTTCAGTCATGAACTTATGGAGTGCATTATCTTTGATGGTATGCAGATCATAATCTTCCTTTGTGCTTACTGCAGAATGTGCAAAGTTGTCACAGGCAAAAGGTACACATTTCTCATTGTCCAGCTTGCAGCACCAAAAGAATGTAATCTTAGGAGATTTTTTATGACAAAAGGTGACTGGTCTGTTTCTCTCTGTTTTTACAATCAAAATAATGTATGGTTCTGTTGATGCACTAAAAAAATGAACAAACACACACACACACGCACGCATGCATGTACACATGCACGCACGCACGTATGCACAGAGAGAGAGAGATATATATATAAACATGCATTCATGCCTTCCTAAGATAAATCCATTAAATGATTTAACAACACATATTACTTTTCTGTGTGTACCTCTATAGGTATTTACATAAAGTTTTTTGTTCAAGTGTTGTTTATGGTGAAAATTTTCTCATTTGATTTGTGTGATATTTGTTTAACATTGTATTTGAACAAACATGCATGATATTGTGAACTATAAACAGTATATTTCCTGTTTCATACATTTCAGGTTTTGTACTTCATTTTATCAACATGCTTTTCACCTACATCTTAAGATGATACCCTAACCAGTTCACAAAAACCACAATCAAGAGGTGTGCCCACCCTGCAGGATTATGCAGTTACAAGCAATGCACATACATATGGATGTTTGCCCTTGATGGTTTGGAATATTTTGCATCTTTAGCATTACATTTATAGCATTGATATGATTTTCATGGTTGCCTGGATTTTTATGCAAAATTGTGGCAAAAATCTGTTTTCTTAACACTGGAACATAAGTTAACAACAAACAAACAATTGTTTACAAAATCAAAGATGTTTATTTTTGTTGAAGTTATGTTTATGTTTCATATTGTTTACTATTATCCCTTGATGGATGCATCTGTAATCAAAAGTCTCCACAGCCCTTGGGTCTCAGTTACGCTCAACAGGGTCGAGGTATTCAGTCCATACGTGTACATGGTTCATTCAGCACATCTTCGGTCTGCCTCTGGGATGTCCTCTCTCTGTGGCACACTGTAGCACATTCTTATACCAGCCAAGTTTCTTGTTCAATAACTTGATTTGAAAGTAGAGGTCTTTATCTGCCAGCATATGCCAACTTGATGCACGACAGTCATTTTCCTTGTGTTCCTTGTATGAGATGTGGAAAATCTGTTTGGAGCGTTTGCCATCAGATGCCAAGATTTTTTTAACTTAATATCCAGTGTTAGGCACAGCTCTGGCATTGGAAAGGATGATATTGCCACTGATTTGTCGACTTTGATCTTTCACCCCATAGCAGACATAGCAAGTGCCTTGTTTTGGCATTTTTAGTGTAGCAGTTGTCTTTGCTCACAATGGGTGCAAGATGCTTGAAGAGGAGCACTTCTTCGAGTGCCTGTTTGTTAAGCATGATATTGCCTGCTGCATGTTGCCTGGAACTGGTGACCAAGATTCTGTTTCACTCATAGCCAGCCTCCAATCAATATGCATTGGATGGTTTTTCTTGCAAGAAATTTTTAAATGTTAAAAAAATAACAAGCCAAAAAATTTGGTGTTTTTACTTGCATGTATGTGAAAACAAATGCTCACTGCTCCCAGAACAGCAATTTTTATTTTGACTATTGAGAGAGAGAGCAAGAAATGTTTGTTAAATGATCAGTGCCATAATTGCAAGATCACAGCTTACTGTAAATAAATGGTAATTGTTTAAAACAATTGGCATAGCAAGGGGTTAGAAATGACATTTAATGAACAGAACACGAATGGGCACTTTCTTTTCTTTAAAGATTTTTTTTCAAACAAAAAAGACTCTATAATCTCATAGGCATGGGAATATTTTAGTGATCAGTATTTGTGCTGTGATTATTATGCACAAGAGAGGAGAAAATATGCCTTCAGATTCAGAGATGCACATGTACATTCTCATCAGATCAAAAATGACTATTTTGTAACAGTTTAAAAAAAAACAAAAAAAACAAACCCACCCAGCACCTGTCTTGGGATGGCAGATAGCAAATTGGATTGACTGAAATTGCTTTGTTAGTATATATCGTGCTGTTTAAAAACATTTCTATGCCAACTATTAATGACCAGATGTCAAAATTAATGTTGGATGGAGATTGTTTCAAACAAGTCACACATGTAACGTTGCTATGATTTACTTTATTTTGAATGCATCCTAACAAGCTAATTTGTGTTATCTGTGATTTTTACTTCTGATCATATTAGTGTAAGCTGAATTAATTGTCCATCTTCAGAATATGTCAGGAATCATTAAGAATGTCGTGTGTGTGTGTGTGTGTGTGTGTGTGTGTGTGTGTGTGCAAGCACGTATGAGAAAGAGAGCGAGAGGGACCAAAGAATCTATGAATTTCATATACATGGAGTGCTTTCATGTGAAAAGACATGTTAACTTAGGTTTTAATTGTTGTAGCGAGTTACAGGAACCATACAATTACACTTTCCAGTTTCCATCTTGTATGGATTTAATGTATTAGAGTGTGGTTGCATATATGGCATTTCATGTTTATGGCATTTCCTGAAAACTTTTCATTTCACCATTTTGAACCTGTCTTTGGACCCCTTAGTTTCAGGGATGGATAAAGTGATTTCATTCGAACACAATGCCAGTTAACACTTATCCTCTGAAACAAACTCAGGTAAATAGGAAGTTCAGTAATTACGATCCTCTATATGCTGTTTGTTTAAGTTGAAATATACATATGTGTTTCAAACTGGTTTTTTTGACTCTCTACTAGCAAAACATCATCACCGTCCTCATGTCTGTGGAACACAGGTGTGCCATGTGGAACACCTGAGCAGTCAAGGATCTCCCCAACACTGTTCTCATGTCTGGGGTCATAGGTGACACTGTCCTCATGTCTGAGGGTCATAGGTGACACTGTCCTGATGTCTGGGGGTCATAGATGACACTGTCCCCATGTCGGGGGGTCATAGGTGTACTATATGGAACACTTGAGCAGTCAGTGATCTCCACAACACTGTCCTCATGTCTGGGGGTCAAAGGTGACACTGTCCTCATGTCTGGGGGTCATAGATGACACTGTCCTCATGTCTGGAGGTTATAGGTGACGCTGTCCTCATGTCTGGGGGTCATAGGTGACACTGTCCTCATGTCTGGGGTCATAGGTATACTATATGGAACACCTGAGCAGTCAGAGATCTCCACAACACTGTCCTCAGTCATGACCGTTAAGAAACTGGTCAGCTTATAGGGCATCGCTCATCTACAAAGCCTCTTTCATGAGCCCCTCCTCCCAACTCTTTCTGTATTCTTTGCCCCCGTGAAGATGGTTCTTCCTCATCCCTACCCTCCCCTTCATCATTCCTCCCACTCGACTCGCCTTCTCCCTTTCCCACACACACAAAAAATCACATCACACATCTTATGAAGTAGACAAACAAACATGTAAACACCTAACAACAGCAACCATTCCCGAAAAAAAAGAATGCACATGAAACTAGCATAATAAAGCAATCAAAAAGTAGAAATGGTGTTTCAAGGTTTATGCAAATGTTTGAAAAAAGAAAAATGGACAACAAAATCAAAATAGAAGTAGAGCATAACATTTGATGGGGGAAGGCGGAGGTGGGAAGGGGAGATACAAAAACTTGTCATTTTCAGATTTTCAAAACAAACAAAAATGAAAGAAAGACAGAAAGACCACCACCTTCCATGGTCCTTTCCAGTACTGAACATGTTGATCAAATCTCAACATGGAACATTATGCATTTTATGAACAAGAAGCATAATAAACTGTACAGAGATAAAGTTTTACGTAATCTCTTCACACACACACACACACATATGCACACACATGCACACGTATGCACGCATGCATGTGCGCACACACACACACACACATGAAAACACACTTTCTGTTTTTATTTTCCTGTGTTGTGACTTCATGGTGTAGTAGTCATGACACGGCATGTCTACAGGGACTAGTTTGCATACTCTGAAGCATCAATGATGACTTCAATACTGAACAACTTGGACAAGGAGTTAGAGTCAGCCCAAGCCCTCATGTTGTTCATTCTTAACATATCCAGTTTGCAACTGTTATCATTGATACGTCATTTTTTGTTTGTTTGTTTGTTTTTTTTGATGAAGATGTGCCTCACACAATTATGCATTGTCTGAATGACCAAGTGAGGTAGCTGTTGTTTTTCTGACAACTCCGTCCACACACTTTAGTCACCCATAAGCTTGATCTTGTGACTGTCCGTTTTAAAGTAATAAATATATTAAACATATGTATGTAACAAATGAATTTGTTTGTGCATGTGCATTGATATCCAGAGTGTGCATCATTGTTACACATTTACTGAAGAGGAAAAGGAGAAAAGTGCCTGCAAAAATGAATAAACAAATAAACAGAACAGTGACAAAAAGAACAATTTCAGTTCAGTAACATCTGATCATCACAAAAACTCTTGTTCTCTCTGTCCCTCCCTCTATCCACCCCCCTCCTCCCACTCGATGGTTCATATCTTTCTTTCTGTCCCTTTATCCATCCCCCTCTCACACTCTATGGTTCATCTTTCTGTCACTCTATCCATCCCCCTCCTCTCACTCTATGGTTCATCTTTCTGTCTCTCTATCCATCCCCCTCCTCTCACTCTATGGTTCATCTTTCTGTCACTCTATCCATCCCTCTCTCACACTCTATGGTTCATCTTTCTGTCACTCTATCCATCCCTCTCTCACACTCTATGGTTCATCTTTCTGTCTCTCTATCCATCCCCCTCCTCTCACTCTATGGTTCATCTTTCTGTCTCTCTATCCATCCCCCTCCTCTCACTCTATGGTTCATCTTTCTGTCTCTCTATCCATCCCCCTCCTCTCACTCTATGTTTCATCTTTCTGTCTCTCTATCCATCCCCCTCCCTCTCACTCTATGGTTCATCTTTCTGTCATTCTATCCATCCCCCTCCTCTCTGTGTGATTCATCTATCTTTCTGTCTCTCTATCCATCCCTCTCCTCTCACTCTATGGTTCATCTATCTTTCTGTCTCTCTATCCATCCCTCTCCTCTCACTCTATGGTTCATCTTTCTGTCTCTCTATCCATCCCTCTCCTCTCACTCTATGGTTCATCTATCTGTCTCTCTATCCATCCCCCTCTCACTCTATGGTTCATCTTTCTGTCTCTCTATCCATCCCCCTCTCACTCTATGGTTCATCTATCTGTCTCTCTATCCATCCCCCTCCTCTCACTCTATGGTTCATCTTTCTGTCTCTCTATCCATCCCCTTCCTCTCACTCTATGGTTCATCTTTCTGTCTCTCTATCCATCCCTCTCCTCTCACTCTATGGTTCATCTTTCTGTCTCTCTATCCATCCCCCTCACACTCTATGGTTCATCTTTCTGTGTCTCTCTATCCATCCCCCTCTCACTCTATGGTTCATCTATCTGTCTCTCTATCCATCCCCCTCCTCTCACTCTATGGTTCATCTATCTGTCTCTATATCCATCCCTCTCCTCTCACTCTATGTTTCATCTTTCTGTCACTCTATCCATCTCCTTCCTCTCACTCTATGGTTCATCTTTCTGTCACTCTATCCATCCCCCTCCTCTCTCTGTGATTCATCAACCTTTCTGTCTCTATCAATCCCCCTCCTCTCACTCTATGGTTCATCTATCTCTCTCTATCCATCCCTCTCCTCTCACTCTATGGTTCATCTTTCTGTCTATCCATCCCCCTCCTCTCACTCTATGGTTCATCCATCTGTCTCTATATCCACCCCCCTCCTCTCACTCTATGGTTCATCTATCTGTCTCTCTATCCATCCTCTCCTCTCACTCTATGGTTCATCTTTCTGTCACTCTATCCATCCCCCTCTCACACTCTATGGTTCATCTTTCTGTCACTCTATCCATCTCCTTCCTCTCACTCTATGGTTCAACTTTCTGTCACTCTATCCATCCCCCTCCTCTCTCTGTGTGATTCATCAATCTTTCTGTCTCTCTATCCATCCCCCTCCTCTCACTCTGTGGTTCATCTTTCTGTCATTCTATCCATCCCCCTCCTCTCTGTGTGATTCATCTATCTTTCTGTCTCTCTATCCATCCCTCTCCTTTCACTCTATGGTTCTTCTTTCTGTCTCTCTATCCATCCCCTTCCTCTCACTCTATGGTTCATCTTTCTGTCTCTCTATCCACCCCCTCCTCTCACTCTATGGTTCATCTTTCTGTCTCTCTATCCATCCCCCTCCTCTCACTCTATGGTTCATCTTTCTGTCTCTCTATCCATCCCCGTCCTCTCACTCTATGGTTCATCTTTCTGTCACTCTATCCATCCCCCTCCTCTCACTCTATGGTTCATCTTTCTGTCTCTCTATCCATCCCCCTCCTCTCACTCTATGGTTCATCTTTCTGTCTCTCTATCCATCCCCCTCCTCCTCTCACTCTATGGTTCATCTTTCTGTCTCTCTATCCATCCCCTTCCTCTCACTCTATGGTTCATCTTTCTGTCTCTCTCCATCCCCCTCCTCCTCTCACTCTATGGTTCATCTTTCTGTCTCTCTATCCATCCCCCTCCTCCTCTCACTCTATGGTTCATCTTTCTGTCTCTCTATCCATCCCCTTCCTCTCACTCTATGGTTCATCTTTCTGTCTCTCTATCCATCCCTCTCCTCTCACTCTATGGTTCATCTTTCTGTCTCTCTATCCACCCCCCTCCTCTCACTCTTTGGTTCATCTTTCTGTCTCTCTATCCATCCCCCTCCTCTCACTCTATGGTTCATCTTTCTGTCTCTCTATCCATCCCCCTCCTCTCACTCTATGGTTCATCTATCTTTCTGTGTCTCTGTCCATTCCCTTCCTCTCACTCTATGGTTCATCTATCTTTCTGTCTCTCTACCTCAGTTTATCTCTCTCTCTCTTACCCCAATCTTCATCCTTGACAATCATGGAAACGCGCTTGTTCTCTCCATCGCTCCCCTCTGTCGGTAGCTTCCTCTCACTCTCTAGTTTATATCTCTCTGTCTCTCTACCTTAGTTCACCTCTCTCTCTTATCCCAATCTCCATCTTTCCTTTCTCTGTCCTACCTTTTCTGGTCAACGCTTCATAAAGTTGAAAATGAAATAAGCATACTTGCCTACATGCTACATACATACAAACAGAAAAAACATACACTCATACACACACTAACAGAAAAACACAACCTTGAGCCACACACACACACACACAAAATTCAGTTAAAAGATTTATTTGGCAATAAGATCTCAAACACATCAAGACGTACTGTGAAATATAATTCTGCACTCCTGGGGTTTAGGGGTCTCCTATTCAAAACCCCTCTAAATAGCTTCCCTTTGAAAAATAAATTCATTCTGTCAAGCAATGAGGCCAACTTACTTGAAATATGAGAATGCTGGGATTCATGACCACATGTATGTGCTTTTCAACTGACTTTACTGTGATCTTTAACAAAACGAACACATGATGGAGACAAAACATGTTTGAAGTGAGTGTCAAAAATACACTCCAGGTCTGCTTGAAAATCATGAAGAAAGGGATAAACTGAAACAAATGATAAGGCAGAATCTTCTATAGCATTCTGGGACAAACATGAGTCTTGTAAAACAAAACTGATTTGGTATGAATAAATGCACTCTCCACCAAATAAAATATCTCAAAGTGTGCATAGAAAGTGTTGCAAGCTTTATAAACAATAGCGATAATCACAGACTTTACATTTTTACAACTTTTCTCAAGAAAATGGCTTAGCTAAAAATGAGCCTTTGATATTCTTTAGCAGGCAAAAAAAATGCATTTTTTTCAAGCCATGCAAAAAGGATTATACTTCCAGTAATTTTAAAAATTGTCTACAAATTTACAAACTGTAGCAATGTAATCATGATCAGCACACAATAGATACAGAAAACAACAACAAAATCATGATCACCATAAAAACAATCGGGTACACAATTCAAATGAAAGAAATCAATCATACACATGTTCACACACACACACACACACACACAGACTTCCTGACAAACTTAATTTGTCAGCAACATTTATCAGAGTTAAGATTCTTTAATTTCCTCTCCAGTGTAGCAGAAACAACAAATGTGCCAACAACAGTTCTTGTGCAATTCTTTTCACACACAAAAGAAGGCAAGAAAGGAACAACTGCAACCGCCAACAATAAATCATACAGAAACTGAGAACTGTATCACAATGATCAGACTGAGATTACACTTTAACAAAGACAAACAGAAAGAGAATGCAGAATCTTGACATATGTGCTGACAAGTCCAATGTCATGTTTCTCCAAATACAGTTGAAAGTTTTTTTCTTTTTCCTTTTTAGCTTTAAATTTTTTTTTATTCTTATCCAAGCCTCGCATGGAAAACTACACAGGTGCACACTCACAAACCACACACATGCACCAATCACATAAGTAAATACATATCAATATAAATGGTTCAGTGATTAAAAAGAAAAAAAAAAAGAGGAATGAAACAAATCTTCCTGGCATTCTTAGAATTGGACCCCTGTCAGAATTAGATTGTTTCCAGCATAGTAATCTTGGCTCTTTTGTTGTACATTTCCTCTCTGTGACCTGAATTATATGAATAGAATCTTGACATACATGTTAAACAAGCAAACAAATCTTGTCTGAAGAGGATAATGGATTAAGCATTAATACGTTTGTACATCCAGCTTCTGAGCAGGGAAAATAAAAGAAGCCAAAACCGTGATCAGTGAAAATTAACTCTGACCCATAAACTTCCTGTGTGACGCATTGGAATTCAGTCTAATGCATCACTAAAATGTACCAAAATATACTGTGAAACAATGATTTTCTCCTGTACGCATTGCAAGTCCAAGCAGTGCGTCACATAAAAGCATTTTCGTTCAATCCACCGCGATCAAAGTTCATTAAAAAGTAACTTTTCAAATGTCCTGAATCGATGAATAACTTCCGCTTGAGAACCTTCTCGCTGAAAACCAAGAGTCATCAAATTAGGTAACCCTGTCTATGATTGGATCACAAGATCACATGATTCTGCCAAGCGCGAACAGCACAGAAAACCATGTGTAATTTGGTTTTTTAGAGACAAAATCAACAGTTCTCTATGGCTTGCGGGTGATCATCCAGCAGATGGAACAAAAGTCAAGTGATCTATGCAACACGACCAGTTCGCATAATTAAAATGGCTCTGTTATGGATATATGAATGTGTAGCAAACAGCGCAAGAATGGCCAACCTACATAGTTTTGTGAAAGGTTCCACGAATGTTCATCAGTTGTCTCATGTTTGTCACCGGGCTCCCGATGAGCACTGCAAGTCAACTAGAATACAGTCAAATACTAAAATGTTTCAGTGCTGACGGAATTGGCTTACGCCGTGTAAATTCTGTGATGATAATTATTAATCACAGAGAACATTTCACATATCAAGTTTCACTGTTGAAATCCTAATAATGTAGGTGTTCACATTTATTCACTTAAGTTAATACTTCATTAACACTGCAACATGAATCTAAATTAATAATGTTTAGCATAATCTGGAGTGTTTTATTAACTTGTGATAGCATCTCTTATCCATTTCTAACTCTTTCTCTGTGTATTTATGTGTGTAAGCCAGTCAGAATGCACTCGTGTGTGTGTGTGTGTGTGTATGTCATTTTCAGTATGTTCACAAGCAGTTATAAAATGTGATCCCCCAATATTTTTTGTGACCCCCTGAAAATTTGGAAACAAGGTTTTCGTGCCAAGTCTGACTCCTAATTTGTAGGAAATAATTACCACTGATGCTCAAGCAAAATGCAAGAAAGTATAAAGAATAATACTAGAAAAGAAAGAACAAAAAGTAGTATTCCCTGAGACATTCACAGAAAGAAGCAGGTAAATTAAATAAATTGAAAAAAAANTTTGTGACCCCCTGAAAATTTGGAAACAAGGTTTTCGTGCCAAGTCTGACTCCTAATTTGTAGGAAATAATTACCACTGATGCTCAAGCAAAATGCAAGAAAGTATAAAGAATAATACTAGAAAAGAAAGAACAAAATAGTATTCCCTGAGACATTCACAGAAAGAAGCAGGTAAATTAAATAAATTGAAAAAAAAAATACTGTCTACCTGTATATTTGTCCCAACACACACACACACACACATACACACACACACATACACACACATTTTTTTTTTTTAATGCAATAAACATTTGGAAGTAATACAGGTATTGTCCCTGCATGAAGAAAAAAGGAGGAAGTCTGTATTTACGGTTCGGCATCATATGCTTGCATCAGGTGATACACAGAAAACCATTTCCCCAAGATTGTCTAAATCATCTCTCACTATTAAGTCTGTAAAAGAATCCCTGAAAACAGAATGCAGCTGCCTGACCAGCTAGGGAAAGGGTGGCGGAGAAGGTGGTAGGGTGGAAAGTGCTGAGGGCACAACACGTGTAAAAAGCTACTTCAGGAAAGGAATGTGCAAACGTTTTGCAAAAGTTTCACTATGGAGAAATTAACTGAAAACAAAAAGCCTTGTTCCTCTATCTTTTTACCATATTTTCAGCACCGATTCATCAATCCCAATTCACGAGTATTTTTGTGGTTCCCCTTTTCAACAAAGATGGGGTTTGCCAACACTTAACACACTGTTTTTCAAAAATCACGAGAACCAATGAGAGCACAAGTGGAAAACAAATAGCATATAACAGCTGTTCATACCGAAATCTCAATATCATACATAGATCAAACTAATGTTAAGCACAGACTAGTCATCATCATTCTGGTTTAAACAACAGCTAATAAAACGGTAGGAGAATGAATGCAAGAAAACAAAGTTACATGTTGTAAACCAACACAGAAAACAAAACAGAATGTGGTGTACAGTGAGAGATACATTGCCATAGCAGTCAGTGTCATGAGCACCAGAGAAACAGAGCGCTGCAGCCAGATCACACCAATTTTCTTATAATGAATTCTTCTGTGAAATCTTCCTTGTTGCGGATATCGAAAACCTGCAACAATAACAGATAAACAAAGAAATACAGACATATTACAAGCTGGGGGCATGTAAGCTTACGTAACACATGCTGGCCATATCATCTCAGTATTCCAAAAGAACAATAACAAGATAGATTTATGAACCTTTCTGTTGTTACTTGTCTGCAAATGCTTAAAATCAATTATTTGATACGTGTTTCTCAAAAACAAAAGTAAAATCAGTTCAAACACTGTAAAAGAAATACAATAATTTCTAAAAGAACAATTGGACTCATGTAAAGATAAAAAGAACAAGCGCAACTATAATGTGACAGTGACAATTAGTATATAAGGTAACAACAAAGATAAAAAGAACATGCACAACTATAATGTGACAGTGACAATTAGTATATAAGGTAACAACAAACATCTTTGTACATTCAGTAACATCCCAGTGCATCTGTCTGTCCACTCACAAGTTGCCAGAGACAAATGTCCACCATATTACCTTGAGTTCACGTAGCTATTCTTAGAGTTTCCAAACATCCAAAGATAAATCTAATGATGAAGATCTAACTGGAAGCTTTCTTGATTTGGTCACATTGTAATATTTCTGTTTCAAGAGCCTGGAATATGTAGACAAGGATGCTTTATTTTCTTATGCACACATATGGAAAAGGGCAAGGACGTAAGACAATCCATTATACTCAAAAGACTAGTTTCTGACCAACTATTTGTCCATCAGACCAGGGAGAGAAAGAGAGGGGGGGGAGAGGGGGGGGGGGGGGGGAGAAAGAAGTATGAAGACTGACTGATAAATAGATAAGACAGATACACAGTGCAACTCTGTGAGCGTTTTCACAAAAGTCATAATAGCTTGGACTAGCCGCTGTAGCAAAGTGGTTAGCATCACCGACTCAAGGTTGCGAGACCATGAGTTCATTTCCCATCAGTCATTTATTTGTGGGATTTTTCTGTCCCAACGGACTCCTACACAGAGTTGGGTTTGCTTTGGGCTCAACTGGGTAGACTGGGACCACACAGCAGAGTTTTATCCACCTAATGGATGTGTCTCTAAGAGTGTTGTCAAAATTTCCTGACCAACACTGTAGGTGTCAGTATCTCTCAGGCCTGGTTGATGCCAGGGAATATTATTATAGCAAGCATAGAGCACAGTCCATGGAAATCCATAGCGTCATCTCCATCATCCTCATCTTAATCGATAAGTATTGAAAAAGTCTCAAATTCTGTGGCCCTTCATGCCCTGTCACGGTGACCTCAATTTCAATCGCCTTGGATCGATCCTTCAGGGTCACTGGTATCTGCAAAATCATGGGGACTGTCACTGGTCGGGTGTGGTGGCACCTTTGGTGGGACAGCTCACCCATGCTGGCTCCAAAAGTAAGCAATTATTGTCGTCAGTAGGATGCCTAGTAGGTGGGGTCCTGCACATGTTGGATCAGAACAAGCACCACTGAACATCACCAAAGTGACTCGGCAGCAGTCTCCACTGGTGGGTTGCTTCATGATGACATTGACTGCTCCCTGTGGATTGCTGGAGCCAGGACAGTGGCAGGGCAGGTTGGCAGTGTGGATGCAGTGCCCCTGAGGTAGCATGGCAGATGGGACAGCAAAAACACACACACACACACACATCGAGGTAGCTTTGATGCTATGAAGCCAAATCAAACATTCACAGATGCAACAGCATCATATTGGACCGATATATCCATATTATACTATTAAGAAAGCAAAGCAAGCGTGAGCATGCAGTTGTGTGCGCACGCATGCACGCGCGCACACACGCACACACACACACACACACACACACACACACACACACAACAAACCCAGTGGGAGAAGGGGAAAAAAAGTGGGTGAAGAAAGGGAGGAGAGGTACTATGAAAGCCAGTATAAACAGGTAACATAGTCAACTAATATTCAACAGAATAATTAACTCTACAATCACAGGCATTGCACAATTAATTGCCGACATGTGGCAACAAAGGAAATGAGGGAACTTACATGTATGTGGAAAGACACACACACACACACACACACACACACACACAACAAACCCAGTGGGAGAAGGGGAAAAGTGGGTGAAGAAAGGGAGGAGAGGTACTATGAAAGCCAGTATAAACAGGTAACATAGTCAACTAATATTCAACAGAATAATTAACTCTACAATCACAGGCATTGCACAATTAATTGCCGACATGTGGCAACAAAGGAAATGAGGGAACTTACATGTATGTGGAAAGGAACAGGGGGGGGGGGGGGGGTGAGCATTAAGCAGCCAACCAATGTCTAAACCCAGAGTAGGTTGCTCTACCTTAGCACTGAGGGGTGAGAGAGGAAACAGAACACCCAACAACAACAAAGTCATAGGCAGCTGATCTGCAGTTAGCACCAAGAGTGAGAGTGAAAACAGAAGAACTCCCAACAACAACAAAAAGTCATATGCAGCTGATCTGCAGTTAGCACCAAGAGTGAGAGTGAAAACAGAAGAACTCCCAACAACAACAAAAAGTCATATGCAGCTGATCTGCCAACAGCTGCAAACCTCCAACTTCTTAAGACGGGGGGGTAGGAAGGGGGTGCAGGTGGAAGTGGGGGGGGGGGGGAGGAGAAAGGGGAAAGTGTGGATGAGATGTCAAGGAGAGAAGCGGAAAGTAGGACAAAAGAGTAAAAAAAAAAAAGGTTGGGGGGGAGGGGGGGAGGTAGAAGACAAGGGTGTGGGAGAGGAAGAAGGTGAGGGAAGAGGAATGGTTTAAAAGGAACAAGGCTGACAACTGCCAGTGCAAAACTCCAGAACTATAGTAAGTTTTGAAATGTATAAATGTTGTTGCCATTTTTTCTTTTTTCCTTTCTAGTTTAAAAATTACCATAATCTGTACCATAAACTATCCTGTCACCATTCATCATCCTTGAAAGAGAATGTCTTCATGTTTTGCCCTGTCTCACACCACTGTGCCACCTCAGTGGTGTGTTTTGCCCTGTCTCACCCACTGTGCCACCTCAGTGGAGTGTCTTAATGTTTTGCCCTGTCTCACCCACTGTGCCACCTCAGTGGAATGTCTTCATGTTTTGCCCTGTCTCACCCACTATGCCACTTCAGTGGAGTGTCTTCATGTTTTGCCCTGTCTCACCCACTATGCCACTTCAGTGGAGTGTCTTCATGTTTTGCCCTGTCTCACCCACTGTGCCACCTCAGTGGAGTGTCTTGCCCTGTCTCACCCACTATGCCACTTCAGTGGAGTGTCTTCATGTTTTGCCCTGTCTCACCCACTATGCCACTTCAGTGGAGTGTCTTCATGTTTTGCCCTGTCACACCCACTATGCCACTTCAGTGGAGTGTCTTCATGTTTTGTCCTGTCTCACCCACTATGCCACTTCAGTGGAATGTTTTCATTCTTTATCCTCTGTCTCACCCACTATGCCACTTCAGTGGAATATCTTCATGTTTTGCCCTGTCTCACCCACTATGCCACTTCAGTGGAATGTCTTCATGTTTTGCCCTGTCTCACCCACTATGCCACTTCAGTGGAGTATCTTCATGTTTTGCCCTGTCTCACCCACTATGCCACTTCAGTGGAATGTCTTCATGTTTTGCCCTGTCTCACCCACTATGCCACTTCAGTGGAGTGTCTTCATGTTTTGCCCTGTCTCACCCACTATGCCACTTCAGTGGAGTGTCTTCATGTTTTGCCCTGTCTCACCCACTATGCCACTTCAGTGGAGTGTCTTCATTTTTTGCCCTGTCTCACCCACTATGCCACTTCAGTGGAGTGTCTTCATGTTTTGCCCTGTCTCACCCACTATGCCACTTCAGTGGAATGTTTTCATGCTTTATCCTCTGTCTCACCCACTGTGCCACTTCAGTGGAATGTCTTCATGTTTTGCCCTGTCTCACCCACTATGCCACTTCAGTGGAATGTTTTCATGCTTTATCCTCTGTCTCACCCACTGTGCCACTTCAGTGGAATGTCTTCATGTTTTGCCCTGTCTCACCCACTATGCCACTTCAGTGGAATGTTTTCATGCTTTATCCTCTGTCTCACCCACTGTGCCACTTCAGTGGAATGTCTTCATGTTTTGCCCTGTCTCACCCACTATGCCACTTCAGTGGCATGTTTTTGCCTGTCTCACCCACTTTGCCACTTCAGTGGAATGTCTTCATGTTTTGCCCTGTCTCACCCACTATGCCACTTCAGTGGCATGTTTTGCCCTGTCTCACCCACTATGCCACTTCAGTGGAATCTTTTCATGTTTTGCCCTGTCTCACCCACTGTGCCACTTTAGTGGAATGTCTTCATGTTTTGCCCTGTCTCACCCACTATGCCACTTCAGTGGCATGTTTTTATCCTGTCTCACCCACTATGCCACTTCAGTGGCATGTTTTGCCCTGTCTCACCCACTATGCCACTTCAGTGGAATGTCTTCATGTTTTGCCCTGTCTCACCCACTGTGCCACTTCAGTGGAATGTTTTCATGTTTTGCCCTGTCTCACCCACTATGCCACTTCAGTGGAGTGTCTTCATGTTTTGGCCTGTCTCACCCACTATGCCACTTCAGTGGAGTGTCTTAACGTTTTGCTCTGTCTCACCCACTATGCCACTTCAGTGGAATGTCTTCATGTTTTGCCCTGTCTCACCCACTGTGCCACTTCAGTGGAGTGTTTTTCATGCTTTATCCTCTGTCTCACCCACTATGCCACTTCAGTGGAGTGTTTTCATGTTTTGTCCTGTCTCACCCACTATGCCACTTCAGTGGAGTGTTTTCATGTTTTGCCCTGTCTCACCCACTATGCCACTTCAGTGGAATGTCTTCATGTTTTGCCCTGTCTCACCCACTATGCCACTTCAGTGGAATGTTTTCATGCTTTATACCCTGTCTCACCTACTATGCCACTTCAGTGGAATGTTTTCATGTTTTTTGCCCTGTCTCACCCACTATGCCACTTCAGTGGAATGTTTTCATGTTTTGTCCTCTGTCTCACCCACTATGCCACTTCAGTGGAGTGTTTTCAAAGTTTTGTCCTCTGTCTCACCCATTATGCCACTTCAGTGGAGTGTTTTCATGTTTTGTCCTCTGTCTCACCCACTATGCCACTTCAGTGGAGTGTCTTCATGTTTTGCCCTGTCTCACCCGCTATGCCACTTCAGTGGAATGTCTTCATGTTTTGCCCTGTCTCACCCACTATGCCACTTCAGTGGAGTGTCTTCATGTTTTGCCCTGTCTCACCCACTGAGCCACTTCAGTGGAATGTTTTCATGTTTTGCCCTGTCTCACCCACTATGCCACTTCAGTGGAATGTCTTCATGTTTTGCCCTGTCTCACCCACTATGCCACTTCAGTGGAGTGTCTTCATGTTTTATCCTCTGTCTCACCCACTATGCCACTTCAGTGGAGTGTTTTGCCCTGTCTCACCCACTATGCCACTTCAGTGGAATGTCTTCATGTTTTTGCCCTGTCTCACCCACTATGCCATGCCACTTCAGTGGAATGTCTTCATGTTTGCCCTGTCTCAACCACTATGCCACTTCAGTGGAATGTTTTCATGCTTTATCCTCTGTCTCATCCACTATGCCACTTCAGTGGAATGTTTTTCATGCTTTATCCTCTGTCTCACCCACTATGCCACTTCAGTGGAATGTTTTCATGCTTTATCCTCTGTCTCACCCCCCTATGCACTTCAGTGGAATGTTTTCATGCTTTATCCTCTGTCTCACCCACTATGCCACTTCAGTGGAATGTCTTCATGTTTTGCCCTGTCTCACCCACTATGCCACTTCAGTGGAGTGTTTTTCATGTTTTGCCCTGTCTCACCCACTATGCCACTTCAGTGGAATCTTTTCATGTTTAGCCCTCTGTCTCACCCACTATGCCACTTCAGTGGAATGTCTTCATGTTTTGCCCTGTCTCACCCACTATGCCACTTCAGTGGAATGTTTTCATGTTTTGCCCTCTGTCTCACCCACTATGCCACTTCAGTGGAATGTCTTCATGTTTTGCCCTGTCTCACCCACTATGCCTATGCCACTTCAGTGGAGTGTTTTCATGTTTTGCCCTGTCTCACCCACTATGCCATTTCAGTGGAATGTCTTCATGTTTTGCCCTGTCTCACCCACCTTGCCACTTCAGTGGAATGTCTTCATGTTTTGCCCTGTCTCACCCACTATGCCACTTAAGTGGAATCTTTTCATGTTTATCCTCTGTCTCACCCACTATGTCACTTCAGTGGAATGTTTTCATGTTTTGCCCTGTCTCACCCACTATGCCACTTCAGTGGAATGTTTTCATGTTTTGCCCTGTCTCACCCAACTATGCCACTTCAGTGGAATGTCTTCATGTTTTGCCCTGTCTCAACCACTATGCCACTTCAGTGGAATGTTTTCATGCTTTATCCTCTGTCTCACCCACTATGCCACTTCAGTGGAATGTCTTCATGTTTTGCCCTGTCTCACCCACTATGCCACTTCAGTGGAGTGTCTTCATGTTTTGCCCTGTCTCACCCACTATGCCACTTCAGTGGAGTGTCTTCATGTTTTGCCCTGTCTCACCCACTATGCCACTTCAGTGGAGTGTCTTAATGTTTTGCCCTGTCTCACCCACTATGCCACTTCAGTGGAGTGTCTTCATGTTTTGCCCCGTCTCACCCACTGTGCCACTTCAGTGGAATGTCTTCATGTTTTGCCCTGTCTCACCCACTATGCCACTTCAGTGGAGTGTTTTCATGTTTTGCCCTGTCTCACCACTATGCCACTTCAGTGGAGTGTCTTCATGTTTTGCCCTGTCTCACCCACTGTGCCACTTCAGTGGAATGTTTTCATGTTTTGTCTTCTGTCTCACCCACTATGCCACTTCAGTGGAATGTTTTCATGTTTTGCCCTGTCTCACCCACTATGCCACTTCAGTGGAGTGTTTTCATGTTTTGCCCTGTCTCACCCACTATGCCACTTCAGTGGAATGTTTTCATGCTTTATCCTCTGTCTCAACCACTATGCCACTTCAGTGGAATGTCTTCATGTTTTGCCCTGTCTCACCCACTATGCCACTTTAGTGGAATGTTTTCATGCTTCATCCTCTGTCTCACCCAACTATGCCACTTCAGTGGAATGTCTTCATGTTTTGCCCTGTCTCACCCACTATGCCACTTCAGTGGATGTTTTCATGTTTTGCCCTCTGTCTCTCACCCACTATGCCACTTCAGTGGGAATGTCTTCATGTTTTGCCCTGTCTCACCCACTATGCCACTTCAGTGGAATGTTTTCATGTTTTGTCCTCTGTCTCACCCACTATGCCACTTCAGTGGAATGTCTTCATTTTTTGCCCTGTCTCACCCACTATGCCACTTCAGTGGAGTGTTTTCATGTTTTGCCCTGTCTCACCCACTATGCCACTTCAGTGGAATGTTTTCATGTTTTGCCCTGTCTCACCCACTATGCCACTTCAGTGGAATGTCTTCATGTTTTGCCCTGTCTCACCCACTATGCCACTTCAGTGGAATGTCTTCATGTTTTGCCCTGTCTCACCCACTATGCCACTTCAGTGAAAGTTTTCATGTTTTGCCCTGTCTCACCCACTATGCCACTTCAGTGGAATGTCTTCATGTTTTGCCCTGTCTCACCCACTATGCCACTTCAGTGGAGTATCTTCATGTTTTGCCCTGTCTCACCCACTATGCCACTTAAGTGGAATCTTTTCATGTTTTATCCTCTGTCTCACCGACTGAGCCACTTCAGTGGAATGTTTTCATGTTTTGCCCTGTCTCACCCACTATGCCACTTCAGTGGAATGTCTTCATGTTTTGCCCTGTCTCACCCGCTATGCCACTTCAGTGGAATGTCTTCATGTTTTGCCCTGTCTCACCCACTATGCCACTTAATGGAGTGTCTTAATGTTTTGCCCTGTCTCACCCACTATGCCACTTCAGTGGAGTGTCTTTAATGTTTTGCCCTGTCTCACCCACTATGCCATTTCAGTGGAGTGTCTTAATGTTTTGCCCTGTCTCACCCACTATGCCCACTTCAGTGGAGTGTCTTAATGTTTTGCCCTGTCTCACCCACTGTGCCACTTCAGTGGAATGTCTTCATGTTTTGCCCTGTCTCACCCACTATGCCACTTCAGTGGAGTGTTTTCATGTTTTGCCCTGTCTCACCCACTATGCCACTTCAGTGGAGTGTCTTCATGTTTTGCCCTGTCTCACCCACTGTGCCACTTCAGTGGAATGTTTTCATGTTTTGTCTTCTGTCTCACCCACTATGCCACTTCAGTGGAATGTTTTCATGTTTTGCCCTGTCTCACCCACTATGCCACTTCAGTGGAGTGTTTTCATGTTCCCTGTCTCACCCACTATGCCACTTCAGTGGAATGTTTTCATGCTTTATCCTCTGTCTCTCACCCACTATGCCACTTCAGTGGAATGTCTTCATGTTTTGCCCTGTCTCACCCACTATGCCACTTCAGTGGAATGTTTTCATGCTTTATCCTCTGTCTCACCAACTATGCCACTTCAGTGGAATGTCTTCATGTTTTGCCCCTCTGTCTCACCCACTATGCCACTTCAGTGGAATGTTTTCATGTATTTGCCTCTGTCTCACCCACTATGCCACTTCAGTGGAATGTCTTCATGTTTTGCCCTGTCTCACCCACTATGCCACTTCAGTGGAATGTCTTCATGTTTTGCCCTCTGTCTCACCCACTATGCCACTTCAGTGGAATGTCTTCATGTTTTGCCCTGTCTCACCCACTATGCCACTTCAGTGGAGTGTTATCATGTTTTGCCCTGTCTCACCCACTATGCCACTTCAGTGGAATGTCTTCATGTTTTGCCCTGTCTCACCCACTGTGCCACTTCAGTGGAATGTCTTCATGTTTTGCCCTCTGTCTCACCCACTATGCCACTTCAGTGGAGTGTCTTCATGTTTTGCCCTGTCTCACCCACTGTGCCACTTCAGTGGAATGTCTTCATGTTTTGCCCTGTCTCACCCACTATGCCACTTCAGTGGAATCTTTTCATGTTTTTATCCTCTGTCTCACCCACTATGTCACTTCAGTGGAATGTTTTCATGTTTTGCCCTGTCTCACCCACTATGCCACTTCAGTGGAATGTGTTTCATGTTTTGCCCTGTCTCACCCACTATGCCACTTCAGTGGAATGTCTTCATGTTTTGCCCTGTCTCACCCACTGTGCCACTTCAGTGGATTGTCTTCATGTTTTACCCTGTCTCACCACTGTGCCACTTCAGTGGAATGTTTTCACGTTTTGCCCTGTCTCACCCACTATGCCTACTTCAGTAGAATGTTTTCATGCTTTATCCTCTGTCTCACCCACTATGCCACTTCAGTGGAATGTTTTCATGTTTTGTCGTCTGTCTCACCCACTATGCCACTTCAGTGGAATGTTTTCATGTTTTGTCCTCTGTCTCACCCACTATGCCACTTCAGTGGAATGTTTTCATGTTTTGTCCTCTGTCTCACCCACTGTGCCACTTCAGTGGAATGTTTTCATGTTTTGTCCTCTGTCTCACCCACTATGCCACTTCAGTGGAATGTTTTCATGTTTTGTCCTCTGTCTCACCCACTATGCCACTTCAGTGGAGTGTTTTCATGTTTTGCCCTCAGTCTCACCCACTATGCCACTTCAGTGGAATGTTTTCATGTTTTGTCCTCTGTCTCACCCACTATGCCACTTCAGTGGAATGTTTTCATGTTTTTGTCCTCTGTCTCACTCACTATGCCACTTCAGTTGCATTACTCCCACCACACTCATTCCATCTCCCATTCACAACAACCTCTGGGACTGTCCCATTCACAACCACACTCATTCCATCTCCCATTCACAAGAACCTCTGGGACTGTCCCATTCACAACCACACTCATTCCATCTCCCATTCACAAGAACCTTTGGGACTGTCCCATTCACAACCACACTCATTCCATCTCCCATTCACAACCATACCCCGGACTGTTCCATTCACAGCCACACCCGGGACTGTCCCATTCACAACCACACCCGCGATTGTCCCATTCACAACCACACTCATTCCATCTTCCATTCACAACCACACTCATTCCATCTTCCATTCACAACCACACTCATTCCATCTCCCATTCATAACTACACTCATTCCATCTCCCATTCATTCACAACCACACCCGGGACTGTCCCATTCACAACCACGCTCATTCCATCTCCCATTCACAACTATTCTCATTCCATCTCCCATTCACAACCATACTCATTCCATCTCCCATTCACAACCACACCCAGGACTGTCCCTCTGTAACTCCAACACCAAAAGTTCACGGGCAACAATCAGTATCCAGTCATCATTAGGCAACCTACCAGGAGAGACATTACACTGCTGCTAAGATACTTCCATGAAGTTCAGTAGTGCCTGTTCTGATCTAACACACACAGGATACCCCCTTCTAAGCCCCCTACTTTCAACAAAGACTGCTACATCACCAAGCCAGCGTAAGTGAGCGTCCTTTTTTAGAAGGCACAACAAACAGTCCACAACTGTTCCCATGAACTTACCCACACCAACCACTTTAAAACAAACTAACGACACGACAACCTCGAAACAAACTAACGACACGACAACCTCGAAAAACAAACTAACGACACGACAACCTCGAAACATACTAACAACACGACAACCTCGAAACATACTAACAACACGACAACCTCGAAACATACTAACAACACGACAACCTCGAAACAAACTAACGACACGACAACCTCGAAACAAACTAACGACACGACAACCTTGAAACATACTAACAACACGACAACCTCGAAACATACTAACAACACGACAACCTCGAAACATACTAACAACACGACAACCTCAAAAACACACTAACAACATGACAACCTCAAAACATACTAACAACATAACAACCTCGAAACATACTAACAACACAACAACATCCTCAAAACATACCAACAACACGACAACCTCAAAACATACTAACAACACGACAACCTCAAACATACTAACAACATGACAACCTCAAAACATACTAACAACATGACAACCTACGACATCCTCGAAAAACATACTAACAACATGACAACCTCAAAACATACTAACAACATGACAACCTCAAAACATACTAACATGACAACCTCTCAAACATACTAACAACACGACAACCTCAAAAGATACTAACATTACGACAACCTCAAAACATACTAACACGACAACCTCGAAACATACTAACAACACGAAAACCTTGAAAAACCTACCAACAACACGACAATCTCGAAACCTACTAACAACGTGACAACCTTGAAACATACTAACAACACGACAACCTCAAAACATACTAACAACACGACAACCTCAAAACACACTAACAACATGACAACCTCAAAACATACTAACAACATAACAACCTCGAAACATACTAACAACACAACAACCTCAAAACATACCAACAACACGACAACCTCAAAACATACTAACAACACGACAACCTCTCAAAACATACTAACAACATGACAACCTCAAACATACTAACAACATGACAACCTACGACATCCTCGAAACATACTAACAACATGACAACCTCAAAACATACTAACAACACGACAACATCAAAACAAACTAAACATGACAACATCAAAACATACTAACAACACGACAACCTCAAAACATACTAACATTACGACAACCTCAAAACATACTACTAACACGACAACCTCGAAACATACTAACAACACGAAAACCTCGAACCTATACCAACAACACGACAATCTCGAAACCTACTAACAACGTGACAACCTTGAAAACATACTAACAACACGACAACCTCAAAACATACTAACAAAGTGAAAGACCTAGACAAAGAAATCAAAACAAGTCACTACTAGACCAGGTTAAGAAAGGTCACTGAAAAACTGAGACTTTCTAAAACTAATAATCAAAGAGAATAAGGATGAAGAAGATGGAGCTATGCCCGTAACCAAAGCAAAAGTGAAAGAATTCATTATCACTATCATTATCTTATTGTCTCCACCAGAGTGGTTATGCTTTCACCCATGTTAGTTGCTTTGTCTAGCAGCAAGTTTATGTAAAAACTACAGAATCAATTTCAATCAAACTTTGTGGAAAGATGGAATGTGGTCCAAGTGGATCTGGATAAAATAGAGGATCTGAGAATTTTGTTTTTCTCTCTTTAACACTCAGAAATGGGGAATTCCTTTTTCATTTCCAATTTAAATAATTCATTTAAATGAGGGGTAAATCTGATTTAAAAGATGTCTTGATTTCTACTGTGTAGTAAGATGTTCTGCAGATCTAAATTACATATTGGAAGTAAGTGAAAGAATGTTTGATCTTGGTGGAGGTCTATGCTCTCCCTTGCCTTTTCATCTGATGTAGGCAACACATGACACAGACCAACCTTGGTGACTTTTTGCTGCTTCCCACAATGCGAGCTTTGTGCCTGCATACATCATGTTCAACTCAGGTTTACACCCTAGTTTTCAAACAGAAAAAAAGAGAAAATTATGACAAAAACAAACATAAAAACCAAATTTCATGGCATTCATATCAAACTGATAGCATACCATTCTGCCACTGAGCCCTTTTTTCAAATACTCTTCCAGTCAACATCAAACATAAACCTTTCTTATTACATTCTTAACTTTTCAATGTGCCTCTTTTTCCCCACTTTCTGGGGTTTATTTATTCACTGTACACAGATATATAACATGGATATGTATCTATCTCATTATACAGATAGATAGATAGATAGTGTGTGTGTGTGTGTGTGTGTGTGTGTGTGTGTGTGTGTGTGTGTGTGTGTGTGTGTGTGCATATGCATGCATGTGTAGATATGTGAGTAGTGTGTGTGTGTGTGTGTGTGTATACAAGTGTGCATGTGTGTGTGTGTGTGTGTGTGTGTGTGTGTGTGTGTGTGTGTGTATACAAGTGTGCATGTGTGTGTGTGTGTGTGTGTGTGTGTGTGTGTGTGTGTGTGTGTGTGTGTGTGTGTGTGTGTGCGTGCGCGCTGCGTGCGCAAGTCGTGTGTGTGTGTGTGTGTGTGTGTATGTGTGTGTGTGTGTGTGGTTGTGTGTTTGTGTGTACACATGTGTGCACGTATAATATGTAAGGTAATATTTCATGACTGTAGAAATCACAAACACATAAATGTTGCATTTAATAACTAACTTAACCAAACTGTTCAGTGCTAATGTACTTAGAAAGGATATCAATTTCATAATAAATTTAGAAAGAAAGGGGGTTAGTTACTGCCAAGGACATAGACAAACAAAAGCACAGGAAAAGAAATTGATACATAGTCAACTTTGTCTACATTAATACATAGTCAGCTTTGTCTACATTAATACATAGTCAGCTTTGCCTACATCGATACATAGCCAGCTTTGCCTACATTGATACATAGTCAGCTTTGCCTACATTGATACATAGCTTTGCCTACATTGATACATAGTCAGCTTTGCCTACATTGATACATAGCAGCTTTGCCTACATTGATACAGTCAGCTTTGCCTACATTGATACATAGTCAGCTTTGCCTACATTGATACATAGCCAGCTTTGCCTACATTGATACATAGTAGCTTTGCCTACATTGATACATAGTCAGCTTTGCCTACATTGATACATAGCTTTGCCTACATTGATACATAGTCAGCTTTGCCTACATTGATACATAGTCAGCTTTGCCTACATTGATACATAGTCAGCTTTGCCTACATTGATACATAGTCAGCTTTGCCTACATTGATACATATAGCTTTGCCTACATTGATACATAGTCAGCTTTGCCTACATTGATACATAGCCAGCTTTGCCTACATTGACACATAGTCAGCTTTGCCTACATTGATACATATAGCTTTGCCTACATTGATACATAGTCAGCTTTGCCTACATTGATACATAGTCAGCTCTGCCTACATTCATACATAGCCAGCTTTGCCTACATTGACACATAGTCAGCTTTGCCTACATTGATACATAGCCAGCTTTGCCTACATTCATACATAGCCAGCTTTGCCTACATTGATACATAGTCAGCTTTGCCTACATTGATACATAGTCAGCTTTGCCTACATTGATACATAGTCAGCTTTGCCTACATTGACACATAGTCAGCTTTGCCTACATTGATACATAGTCAGCTTTGCCTACATTGATACATAGTCAGCTTTGCCTACATTGATACATAGTCAGCTTTGCCTACATTGATACATAGTCAGCTTTGCCTACATTGATACATAGTCAGCTTTGCCTACATTGATACATAGCTTTGCCTACATTCATACATAGTCAGCTTTGCCTACATTGATACATAGTCAGCTTTGCCTACATTGATACATAGTAGCTTTGCCTACAGCTTTGCCTACATTGATACATACTTTGCTTTGCCTACAGCTTTGCCTACATTGACACATCAGCTTTGCCTACATTGATACATAGTCAGCTTTGCCTACATTGATACATAGTCAGCTTTGCCTACATTGACACATAGTCAGCTTTGCCTACATTCATACATAGCTTTGCCTACATTGATACATAGTCAGCTTTGCCTACATTGATACATAGTCAGCTTTGCCTACATTCATACATATCAGCTTTGCCTACATTGATACATAGTCAGCTTTGCCTACATACATTGATACATAGTCAGCTTTGCCTACATTGATACATAGTCAGCTTTGCCTACATTGATACATAGTCAGCTTTGCCTACATTGATACATAGTCAGCTTTGCCTACATTGATACATAGTCAGCTTTGCCTACATTACATAGTCAGCTTTGCCTACATTCATACATAGCCAGCTTTGCCTACATTGATAGTCACATTGCCTACATTGATACATAGTCAGCTTTGCCTACATTGATACATAGTCAGCTTTGCCTACATTGATACATAGCCAGCTTTGCCTACATTTTTGATACATAGCCAGCTTTGCCTACATTGATACATAGTCAGCTTTGCCTACATTGATACATAGTCAGCTTTGCCTACATTGACACATAGCTTTGCCTACATTGATACATACATTGCCTACATTGATACAGTCAGCTTTGCCTACATTGATACATAGTCACTTTGACTCATTGATACATAGTCAGCTTTGCCTACACTGATACATAGTCAGCTTTGCCTACATTGCCTACATAGTACATAGTCAGCTTTGCCTACATTGATACATAGTCAGCTTTGCCTACATTGATACATAGTCAGCTTTGCCTACATACATTAATACATATAGTCAGCTTTGCCTACATTGATACATAGTCAGCTTTGCCTACATTCATACATAGCCAGCTTTGCCTGCATTGACACATAGTCAGCTTTGCGTACATTGACACATAGTCAGCTTTGCCTACATTGACACATAGTCAGCTTTGCCTACATTGATACATAGCTTTGCCTACATTCATACATAGCCAGCTTTGCCTACATTGATACATAGTCAGCTTTGCCTACATTGACACATAGTCAGCTTTGCCTACATTGATACATAGTCAGCTTTGCCTACAAACTAATAGAATGTTCTTCCTTCCAGCTCCTTTATGCAAAGAATGTCAAACACACTGCTTCCACTTAGTCTGAATAGAAAGCAATGAAATGAGAATTCAAGACAGCTGTGAAGGATTATATAATGTCTAACACACTGCTTCCACTTTGAATAGGAAGCAAATGAGAATTCAAGACAGCTGTGAAGGATTATATAATGTCTAACACACTGCTTCCACTTGGTCTGAATAGAAAGTAAATGAGAATTCAAGACAGCCGTGAAGGATTATATAATGTCTAACACACTGCTTCCACTTTGTCTGAATAGAAAGCAAATGAGAATTCAAGACAGCCGTAAAGGGATTATATATACATATACTACAGCACTCAAACTGATGTCAAGACAGCCGTAAAGGATTATATATACATATACTACAGCACTCAAACTGATGTCAAGACAGTCGTAAAGGATTATATATACATATACTACAGCACTCAAACTGATGTCAAGACAGCCGTAAAGGATTATATATACATATACTACAGCACTCAAACTGATGTCAAGACAGCCGTAAAGGATTATATATACATATAGTACAGCACTCAAACTGATGTCAATCAACTGAGTACAAACTATTGCACATGAGGGAAAGAAGTTGATATTTTTAATAGCCAATTATGACAAAAACAAACAAGAATTTAGGGCTATAATGTGAAAGACAATTGGTTTTGAAAACATAAATGTATTTATGTTATATAATTTACTATATTGTAAAGTTAAAACCATTGGGACACAAACCAAACCCTTGTCTAACCTATTCTGTACAATGAAAATACCAAAACTGATGGAAACTTTGACATTCAATTAAATATATCCATCAATGCTGGTTTTTATTATGTCGATCAAAATCTATATCAGAAAAATCGGTGAATTTCTGAAAAAAAATGTTATTCTGTGCCTTTCATTATCACTAGGCCTTGTTACTTTAAAGGACACAGACACAGGGAGCAATGCTAAAATGTATGTACCACACTGAACAACTACCTGAATGGAAGAAAAATGACACAAGAAGGAACATTATTCAAGGAGCAATGCTAAAATGTATGTACCACATTGAACAACTAAATGAATGGAAGAAAAAAACGACGCAAGAAGGAACATTATTAAGGAGCAATGCTAAAATGTATGTACCACACTGATCAACTAAATGAATGGAAGAAAAAATGACACAAGAGGGAAACATTATTCATTCCACTTTTTTCTTCCGCATGCTCATTCTCTCTAAGCCACACTTAACAGTACCAATCATGCTCTATATGATTCCATATCAATAATAAGTTTTCCACACTCAACAATACCAATCATGCTCTATATGATTCCATATTAATTGTAACTTTTCCACACTCAGCACTACCAACCCTGCTCTATATATGATTCCGTATCAATTGTAGGTTTTCCACACTCAACACTACCAACCCTGCTCTACATGGTTTCATGTTAATTGTAAGTTTTCCACACTCAACACTACAAACTATGCTCTATATGATCCTACATTAATTGTTAAGTTTTCCATTTGATTTCTCCTTGATAGTCATGCTCTATATGATTCCATATCATTTGTAGGTTTTCCATTTGATTTGTCCTTAAAAGTCATGCTCTTATGATTCTATATCATTTGTAAGTTTTCCATTTGATTTCTCCTTAAAAGTCATGCTCTATATGATTCCATATCAATTGTAAGTTTTCCATTTGGTTTCTCCTTAACAGTCTACATGTAACTCACCATCTGGGCTGACATAAATGAAGCAAAGTGGATATGTCATACGCCCATCACTCTTTCTGTGGGCATATCTCAGCAGAACATAGCAAGGCTGACTTTCAGGAAGCTCATTCTGTAATTCCTCTATGGTTATGTCCTAAAACAGTGCACAGAAACAAGCAGAACATGTCATCGTTATCACTATCTCTGAAAGTCCTTAATCACAGTTCATCTATGCTCACATCCTAAAGTGAAATCTAGAAGCAATTTCTCTATCAGCTTCATAGCATGTTATCTAAACCTATCAGCTATATTTAAATTCACATTAGAGCTTTTTTGTAGCATGTACAAAAAAGTAGCCAAAAAAAAGGCTTCTGTGATGGCAAATCAATATACTGATTTAGTACTTCTGAAAAACACACACACACACACACACACACACACACACACACACACACACACACACACACAAGCACACACACATACATACACACGAACATATGAACACATAAACAAAAACCAACACACTCTCTCACACACACACACACACACACACACACACACACACACTCTCACTCTCTCTCTCTCTCTCTCTCTCTCTCTCTCTCTCTCTCACACACACACACACACACACACACACACACACATCTCTTCCTCTGTCTCCCTCTCTCTAATGTATATTCACCTCAAGCTCTTCATCTTCTACAACAACACCATGCTTGATTTTTACTGCAACAAACAAATCAATACATGAAAATATTTGCATCTTGTACAATGTGAGAGTGACAATGCACATACAATGATAATGACATACATGTTCATATACATGCATAGGATGCAAACGTTCTAAAACATGCACAAGAACACACATATATGCAAGCATACATACATAAATACAGACATGTTCATGTGCATGCATACACACACACACACACACACACACACATATATAAAAGCACGCACATACACTTTATTTGCAAAAGAAAGTCTTTTTTTTTCCCTTTTTTTTCAATCTAGTACTACCCGAATGACATTTAAAAACCTCACAAAAGACTTACACAGATGCTCCACTCAACCCCACACTAACTCATTTTTTATCCACTCTCCACCTTCATGGTGCCTTAGTTAACCTAAAGGTTCAGGAAATCTCTCTCTACCAATAAACATGGGATCCTGGTACATTCATGGTGTCTTAGTTAACCTAAAGATCCAGGAAACTCTCTCTACCAATAAACAAGGGACTTTGCTACATTCATGGTATCTCAGTTCACTTAAAGATCCAGGAAACTCTCTCTACCAATAAACATGGGATCCTGGTACATTCATGGTGTCTTAGTTAACCTAAAGATCCAGGAAACTCTATCTACCAATAAACATGGGACTTTGCTACATTCATGGTGTCTTAGTTTAGTTAACTTCAGGGTCTCAGGAACCTGGGCTACATTCATGGTGTCTTAGTTAACCTAAAGATCCAGGAACTCTCTCTCTACCAATAAACAAGGGACTTTGCTACATTCATGGTATCTCAGTTCACTTAAAGATCCAGGAAACTCTCTCTACCAATAAACATGGGATCCTGGTACATTCATGGTGTCTTAGTTAACTTAAAGATCCAGGAAACTCTCTCTACCAATAACATGGGATCCTGGTACATTCATGGTGTCTTAGTTAACCTAAAGATCCAGGAAACTCTACTAATAAACAAGGGACTTTGCTACATTCATGGTATCTCAGTTAACTTAAAGATCCAGGAAACTCTCTCTACCAATAAACATGGGATCCTGGTACATTCATGGTGTCTTAGTTAACTTAAAGATCCAGGAAACTCTACCAATAAACATGGGATCCTGCTAAATTAATGGTGTCTAGTTAACTTAAAGATCCAGGAAACTCTCTCTACCAATAAACATAGGATCCTGGTATATTCATGGTGTCTCAGTTAACTTAAGGACCCAGGAAAATCTCTCTACCAATGAACACCGGACTCTGCTATATTCATGGTGTCTCAGTTAACCTTAAGATCCAGGAAACTCTCTACCATAAACATGGGACCTTGGTACACAAACCTTACACTACTCTCACTCTCAGAGGGGGTCCATCCCCCACATAAACTGTCAATAGTGTACAGCTAGACTTTATCATTCAGAAATCATACCACACGCCACTGTTAAACATTGAATACTCATAAGACATTTTGAGAATGCTTGTTAAAAATAGACACAAAACGCTTGAACAACACAAGGGTTTCATCAACAGCAAATTGGGAACATTGTTGGAACAAACACATCCACAACAAGAGTATCAATTACCTGGTTTCTGGACCCTCACAATCATATAAACAAGGAGGTGGGGAAAGGGGGGGGGGAGGGGGGGGAAGTGGTGGTGAAGAGTGGGGTGGGAGGGCTTAAGTTGAGGGAGGTGGGGGTGATGGGGGTAAGGTATTCAGAGATCAAGAGATAGGAGAGATGTCTCTCTACAAATGTAGGACACGAACAATATAAAGAACACTTCATTTCAATCTCAAAAAGAGAAATTAGTTGGTTTGTAACATTATATATGTCTGAATTCACACAAAATGTCAACCACATACTAATACACATATTCGTGCATAAAGTTTCATACTATTGATTTCATAAATCACAATTTTTTCTCAGAAATGAAAAGAAACATGTTCACATATGCTTCCTCCACATGGTTCACACCTTAAGTGAGAGCAGGACCAGTCTCACTGACCATTCAACTCCATTAACTATGGACCAGTCTGACCATTCAATTCCATTACTATGGACCAGTCTGACCATTCAATTCCCATACTATGGACCAGTCTGACCATTCACTCCATTACTATGGACCAGTCTGACCATTCAATTCCATTACTATGGACCAGTCTCACTGACCATTCAATTCCTTTACTATGGACCAGTCTGACCATTCAATTCCATTACTGGGGAAAGGGGGGGGGGGGGGACCAGTCTGACCATTCAACTCCATTACTATGGACCAGTCTGACCATTCAATTCCATTACTATGGACCACTCTCACCGACCATTCAATTCCATTACTATGGACAGTCTGACCATTCAATTCCATTACTATGACCAGTCTCACCGACCATTCAACTCCATTACTATGGACCAGTGTGACCATTCAAAAATCATTACTATGGACCAGTCTGACCATTCAACTCCTTTACTATGGACAAGTCTCACTGACCATTCAACTCCTTTACTAAGGACAAGTCTCAATGACCATTCAACTCCTTTACTATGGACCAGCCTGACCATTCAACTCCATTACTATGGACCAGTCTGACCATTCAACTCTATTACTATGACCAGTCTGACCATTCAACTCCATTACTATGGACCAGTCTGACCATTCAACTCTATTACTATGGACCAGTCTGACCATTCAACTCCATTACTGTGGACTAGTCTGACCATTCAACTCTATTACTGTGGACCAGTCTGACCATTCAATTCCATTACTATGGACCAGTCTGACCATTCAACTCCATTACTATGGACCCAGTCTGACCATTCAACTCTATTTACTATGGACCAGTCTGACCATTCAACTCCATTACTATGGACCAGTCTGACCATTCAACTCTATTACTATGGACCAGTCTGACCATTCAACTCCATTACTATGGACCAGTCTCACTGACCATTCAACTCCTTTACTATGGACCAGTCTGACCATTCAATTCCATTACTGTGGACCAGTCTGACCATTCAACTCCATTACTATGGACCAGTCTCACTGACCATTCAACTCTGTTACTATGGACCAGTCTGACCATTCAACTCCATTACTATGGACCAGTCTGACCATTCAGCTCCATTTCTATGGGACCAGTCTCACCGACCATTCAAATCCATTACTATGGACCAGTCTGACCATTCAATTCCATTTTACTATGGACCAGTCTCACCGACCATTCAAATCCATTACTATGGACCAGTCTGACCATTCAATTCCATTACTATGGACCAGTCTCACCGACCATTCAAATCCATTACTATGGACCAGTGTGACCATTCAATTCCATTACTATGGACCAGTCTGACCATTCAACGCCATTACTATGGACCCAGTCTGATCCATTTCATTCCATTACTATGGACCAGTCTCATCGACCATTCAAATCCATTACCATGGACTACTCCATTACTCTGACCATTCAACGCCATTACTATGGACCAGTCTGACCATTCAACTCCATTACTATGGACCAGTCTCACTGACCATTCAACTCCATTACTATGGACCAGTCTCACCAACCATTCAACTCCCATTGCTATGGACCAGTCTGACCTTTCAACTCCATTACTATGGACCAGTCTCACTGACCTTTCAACTCCATTGCTATGGACCAGTCTCACCAACCATTCAACTCCATTGCTATGGACCAGTCTCACTGATCTTTCAACTCCATTACTATGGAGAAAAAAAAAGAGGTAGTTCCATCAGTGATCTGTTCAACTTAAAGATGACAAACACATCAGATTCTAGCATGGTCAACACCAGGTAAACATTCTACTCCAGTAAACATGGAACCTGTCTACTACTTTGAAAAATGTCCTGAAAAGAGGGCCTTTACAGATAGGTAGACCAACTGATAGTTCACCGAATGTGAATATGTACAGAATTGTTCATCATGTGACAGTTGTGTTTCTGTGAGAAAGAACGATGGAATTTCATTCAGACCACCTCTGACAAGGGTCAAAGTCATGCTGAATGTAACAAAAGGTTTTATTTTGTCTTGTGAGATCACGTTAAAGCAACACAACAAACATGACTGAATGACTGGTCAGCTGGACCTCAAGGAGATTTGAAGTATAAAAAGAACTGACTTATTCAGAGACTAATGCTAAATGTCAGCTGCTTTCTGGTTTTTACAATAATTAGCTGTAACAGAAAACTTTGGATAGTCAGAATCAGCATAAGTCACTCCACAGAAGTTGAAAATAGTACCATGTTGGAAGAGAAATGATTCCTCAAAGAATGTCTGGCTGTTGTGAGGAGGGAGGCCTTTGAATACAGGGACTGTAGCAAGCAGTTCCATATTATCAGTCTGTGGCATTCTGTCCCAGATATAGGATAACTTTCCCAGTTCCACTAACTGTACTTCTTTCTTTCTTAACTCTGTGCATGTGTGTGTGTGAGTGTGTGTGTGTGTGTGTGAGTCTGTGTGTGTGTGTGTGTGTGTGTGTGTGTGTGTGTGTGTGTGTGTGTGTGTGTGTGTGTGTGAGAGAGAGAGAGAGAGAGAGAGAGAGAGAGAGAGAGAGAGAATCATCAGTCAAAATTATCTTTATCGAGGGTTAAAGAATAAACTTTCTAACTTTTTTACATCCTGCCCTCAGTGTGTGTGTGTGTATGTGTGTGTCACAGTGTGTGTGTGTGTATGTGTATGTGTATGTGTGTGCCACAGTGTGTGTGTGTGTGTGTGTGTGTGTGTGTGTGTGTGTGTGTGTGTGTGTGTGTGTGTGTGTGTGTGCACCCGCATATGATAGTTGGTGTATTTGCAGATGTGTTTGAGTAACTGTATGTATATGTTTATACCATGTGTGTGAAACTTTACAAAGTGCATGTGTGTGCGTGCGTGTATGCATGCGTGTGTGCATGCATGCATGTATGCGTGCATGCATGTGCGCACACGCACACACATGTGCATGCGTATGTGTGTGTGTGTGTGTGTGTGTGTGTGTGTGTGTGTGTGTGTGTGTGTGTGTGTGTGTGTGTGTGCATGTGCATGTGTGCAAGTCAGCATCTCTGTGTGATTATACGAAAGACGAACATACATTATGACAGAGATCAGCAACAAATCTGGTGGGGAAAAATGCACTGTTTTCAGATGAGGGAACAAGGCCAGGTAGCACTCTTCACACAATGATTCAGGACTACAAAGCCACAAGCTAATAAAAAATTAACAAAAATGAGTATCATACTGACCTCAATATATTTTTTAATTCACAATAATCCTGATACCTCCTCAGGGGAAACACAAAGTCACCTGTTTGTTACTCCAACTTCATTTCTGTCTTTTCAATCAGCTTCTCAAATCCCATCTTCATCCCTTGCACCGTAAATTTTTCAGGTTATCAAACCTCTGTATTTTATCAGATCCTAACAATTCATTATATGAATCCGTGGCATACTAAGTCTAGAATATCTATCACAATCAAATATTTCTTTCTCAGGTCTGTCTAAAAATTAGTAAAGAAATAAAAACACTAAGCATGGCCTAAAACAATATGTACTCACAAAATGCGCAGATGATGTCGACATACACATGTACAGCCTCTTAGTTCAAGATGACTGACAGACAAACAAACAAACAAAAATAAATCATACTTACTTATGATTGCCGCAATGTTCGTTGCTTTATCGAACTTGAATTTTTTCATCCTTTCTACCAAATCTCCATCAATTTCACAGACCTGAACTTGCTGTGCCTGGGATGGGGGCAGAAAATTACCAGCAGATTAGTGCAAGAATGCAACAGCTGAAACAAAGTCGAAAAACAACAGCAAGTGTCAATGAAAGCAACAACACAGTACAAGCCCAGCACTAATACTAATACAGCACATGATGGGCGACTAAGGAGAACCTAGTTTCAAAGTTTGGCAACACAAGATTGAAAACAAAATTTTAACTTGTGTGAAACTTGCACTTACAGAACCCATTCTCTCTCTCTCTCTCTCTCTCTCTCTCTCTCTCTCTCTCTCTCTCTCTCTCTCTCTCTCTCTCTTCTCAAAATTTCTCTCTCCCCCTCTTCTTATTTCCCCTCTCTCAATCCCCTCTCTCTGCACACAAGACATTCACATGAACATTATTGTTTTTGTTCTTTTTTCTTTAGGTACATGAGCAGCAAAGTAAATTAGTTGCATTTGTTATGAAGTAATACACTTTGCTGAGATATCAGATTTGAGGGGAAACGGGGGATGGTATGGACACAACCTTGTCCAGCATGTCTCAACACCATGTAATACTTATTTAATAGTTTCTTCATGCCAAAAAGGCCAGAACAAAAGACGGTTCCAAAACAAAGCCTGATACATGTGCATTGCATGCCTAAGTGATGGAAAGTGTGACCAGCTGATTTTCTGTAGTTCTTGTTGTCTCATCTTATCTTCTGTGCTTCCTCAGTTTCATTACTCCCAAGACCAACTCATTTTGACTACACATAGATCCAACACAAAGCTACACCTACATTTGTCCTGTTGTGGCCCAAGTGCTAGCAGTCTATAAGGAACAATCAATATCATGTCATTTTGAGGCTAATCCACCAGAGGACACACTTGAGTGCTACAATGTAACTTCAATGGCGTTTAGTGATGCCTGTTCTGATACAAACTACACAGGATATCATTATCTAAGCTCTCTACTGACTACATTAATTACTGAGAGGCTGAGCTACAGGTCTTGCATCCTACCAGGAGCAAGCAACCTTAGATCAGATCAATCAGAAATGAAACTTTTTTCCATGTGGCAATTTTTTGAAACTTATCATCTTGGTCTGTGACATACACATAAACAGCCATGAATCTGCACAGCTCTCTGTCCTCAGACATGTAAGAACAAGGGCACATGTTGTAACCAGTCCAGTTCTTTACCTTGTCCTTTTAGGACTTCTGCACTTTGCCTTTGACACTGAGACATCCATATTCCATTGTGCCCTATACAACAGACCTGCAACTGAACTGGGAATCATCTTCATGGCAACATGCATGCCCTTAATAGCACTGTCTTTGGCATTTGATGGGACAAACATCTGCCCTCTTCCCCTACCATCAGCATTCTCTTTCAAATGGCAGCAAAATCTAAAGCAAATTAAAACAGTAATTCTCAGCTGCCTGATCCTTTGTGATTAATTGCCTGTTTTCTTAAAATACTGTACAATACATGGTTAAAAAAATTAACCTTGTTCCTGAAAAATAAAAATTGCTTTAAAAGGCTAGTTTCTGTACAATATGTGATTTTAAAAAACCTTGCTCCTGAAAAAATAGTCATTAAAATACATTCCCCACACCTATCGTCATTATCCAGACATGACAGCTTGTCCTGTAAAACACACACAACATTCTGTGATGGTAAATGCCCATAATTTATTTTGACTTTAAACTCACATGACATGGCATAAACTGTGGATGAAAATTTACACAAACAGTTTGATAACTTATGTTAATTCACCAAGCACTGTGGTAACTCTGCTTTTAAAATCGCCCTTCCCTGTGTTACTTAGGCACAGACAGGCCCCTTGCTGGATTATGTACCTGTCAGCAGCACTGTAACAAATGGTAGTCGCACACAATGCCTCTGGAGTGTATTTCTCTCAAACCTGGCCTGTGACCAGTCACTTATATTTTTTTTGCTCTTTCTCTCATTTACTCACCATGTGTGTGTGTGTGTGTGTGTGTGTGTGTGTGTGTGTGTGTGTGTGTGTGTGTGTGTGTGTGTAAATACACAAGTCAAAATTTCTTGTAGCAACTAAATCACCTGAACTGATATGAGCTTACTCAACTGAATGAACAGTCTGTATGTGCGTGTGTGTGTGCGTGCATGCATGCGTGCGCAAATGTGTTCACAGACCTGTGCATGCCCATGATCTTACCAGCGCTTGTGTGTGCACTATTAAATATGTGTGTGTGTGTCTTTCAGTGAAATGTCTGTGAGTGTGTGAAGGGAATCTATACATGTAGTTATTAACATAATGCATCACTGCATGGATTCTCATATTCAAACTTTTAAACTCAAAGAACTTACATAAACATGAGTGATGTAGAAAGGAAGGGAGAAAGGGAGGTAGTGAACAGATGAGGGAGAAGTAAGAGGAGATAAAGGCAAATAGCAACAGATTTGTCCCAATAGATTCCAAAGAGAATGGAATGGAAAGAGTAATAAAGAGAGAAAGAGAAAGAGAGACCGAGACAGACACAAACACTGAGAGACACAGACAGGTAGAAAGAGACAGAAACAGAAAATTATTTCATCATAATTATTTTGCTATGTTGGTATTAGTTTAAAAGTTCAGCTTTTTAATCTACCAATGAATTGGTACAGATTTACAGATTTTATTATTAAAAAATTCTGTTATCAATTTTTCTCCATATAATGTCACAACACTTTAAAGTAAGCCAACAATAGTTTTCAGTCTGTCAGTGTGTCTATGAATGAGTGCATGGTGTGTGTGTTTGTGTGTGTGTGTGTGTGTGTGTGTGTGTGTGTGTGTGTGTGTGTGTGTGTGTGTGTGTGTGTGTAAGTGTGTGTGTGTGTGTGTGTGTGTGGACCAATACCATCAGACCCATTACTGAACAGAAAATTGTCATCCGGTAAATGGTTGATTGGCTGTACTTCTGCCGATCAGCAAAAAGCGCTCTTAAATACAAAAATCTGGCTGGCATCACTATCAACTGCTCCATCCTTGAGGTGTATACCGAAGGGGTGATTAAAACCATTCCTGTAGATATTTCTCTTGATGAAATTAGAAGAGAAATACCAGGAGCAAAGCAGCCAAAAGATTGAAAAATAAAGATGGCAGTGACTCGAGGGCTGTGAAAATTACCTTCACTGTCCCAAATCTTCCAAAAAAATCTTTTCTGGGTTTCAGTCCTATGACATTAAGCCATTTGTTCTGCAAGTCTTTCGATGCACTCGCTGCAACAGACTGGGACATACAAAATCCGCATGTCGCTCCAAACAGACGTGTGGTAGATGTGGTCAGTCTGGCATGACAGTAACAAATGTTCCAACGCCAGACGCTGTGTGAATTGTTCAGGAAATCACTCTACTTCTACCTTGGGTGTCCTGAATACAAACTTAGAGTCTTGGCGGGCTCTTTAAAATCATCTAATTATAGGTCTTTCTTAGAAGCCATTTCTCTTGCACGAGCTCAGCTAGAAGGACAAACAAATCCTGAACAGTGTGGTCAGCAGTCTTCAATCCATGATTCCAGTCCATGTAACCATACCGTTCCTATGTCATATTCCTCAGTTGTTGCTGGGAACAAAAGTAAGTCGCCGGTCACGAAAAAGGCAGCTTGCTCCCCAATAACTGTCTCAAAAAATTGTTCTCCCGACTTGGGAAAAGATAACGTCAAGGCAGAAAATTGCGAAAGTAGGCCAGAATTGTCACCCCCTCTTAGTACTCCTAAGAAAAAATGTCAGCCAACAGAGTCTCCAAAAGTTCCATCGCCCAGCTGTCCATCTCCTTCTATTTTGATCTCAATAGTATTGTTGTGTTCATGGAAACCCTTTCAGTTAAATTCATCAGTATTATGAAAAACGTGACGGACCTGCTTACATCTTCTGTTTTGGAATTCAAAAGAATTATTTCAAACTGTCACGCCAATGTGTTATGAACTTTTACAAAATGAAAGTTCTTTCTTTGTTTTCTCTTGCAAAAATCCGCCTGTTTCTGTTTGTTATTATTCTTCCGTTTCTTGTAATGCCGGCAACCAGTTAAAAAGACAACATGGACAGTCATGTCATAGATCGTCTTAAGTTTTTACAATGGAACTGCAGAAGCAAATGTAACATTGACTACCTTATTCAGTTTCTGCAAGAACATAGTTCTGATGTCCTTGCGCTGCAGTCTCTGAATTGTCATAAAAATGATTTACCAAAACTCACGGGATACTATTTTCCTCCAGTGACAAACCTATATTCCTGTG
>JADBJO010010567.1:0-71681 GCA_016801955.1 Conus betulinus | reverse complement strand
GGGTGAGGTGCGTGCTTGTTAAGTATCTTTGTTTCTAACTACTCAACCAAATTTCCACTATAACAGACTGGAGTCCACAAACAGAGTAAACAAAACAAAAGCGTTTATTTGAATAATAGGAACTAACTAAGCCAGAATAATAAAGGAGAACAAAAAGAAACAAAACTTTCCCAGATCAGCCCAAAATATTTCCTTTCCAACAGTATGGCCTATCCATACCCAACCACATGGAAATATAAAAAACAACACAGCTGAGATCCAGAGAAGTTTTTAGAGTTTTACAGAATTTTAGAGTGATTTTAGAAGTTTTTAATCTTTATGAGTCTTAAGAGCCTTTTGGAGTTAAATAAACGAAAAAAAACACCTGAACAATGTGAAATAAATATGCTAATAAACTGACTTTCCCTAGTCCTCTGCTTTTACAGTAGGGAAACCAGTCAATGAGTCGCATGTCACCATGCCACATGGAAATTTTCCCTTTGTCCCTGGCCACATGTTCCACAACCCTGCCATTTTGCCAAACCGCATGGTCATGAATTGCTTTGTCATCCTGTGCTATCTTTTGTCTGTACAAGATTTTGCCCATGAGGAAAAATCAAACAAAGTACACACCGAATGCTACTGAGCATTTCCTGCTCAATACCTATTACTGACACTCTGTCACATCTCCATGTCACAGTGTACCCAACAATTTTGATACGAGGTGTGTTCCCCACAACACCTCATATCACCCCATTTTTTGGTCGCTCCTGCGCCCTTCCAATATTAACTTCTCAAAGGTCATAATTTCCAACAGATATCTCACTTCTCCATTTTACTCCTCTGTCATTTACCAGCACATTTATATTGTTTTCCACAAGAATTATCAAAACAATGAATACAACCCAATCATATCTTTGAGAGCATCTTGCCCTAATTCAGAATCAAATCAAATATACATGGACAAAGTCAGCACAAGTCTTACCAATACAACACACAATAAAAATCTCACATTCTGAATAAAAACCATATTTCAGAAACATCAAACCAGAATCCCTTCCAGAACATTTGCCTTTGCTATAACTATCTCATACAAGTGTCCACAGGTGAAAGGTAGATTGCATGAAGGCTTGCCACATTCTAGTCACAAAGGCTATCAGTCTTTGTTCAGTCTACCTAGAAACATGTGGCCAACCATGTGGCCCAAAACAGGTGCAAATTTCATTTCTTTTCCAGCTCTTTTTCTTTGAGTAAACTGTTCAGGACTGATTATTTAGTTACTTATTCCTCTTTTTTAGTTTTTTCGTTTTTTTTCTTTCTCTATATCATACTGAGACCTGCAATTTAAAAACAAGTGTAGAAAAAATCAGTTCCAAACAAGACAGTCACCCACCTCTGCTGGTAGTGGCAGAGAGCAGCCCAAGAGCCCTCTCAGCTTGTCTGGTTTTAGCTGGGCCTCTGTGTCTAAGTAAAAGGTTGGCTAGAAAATAGGTGAGTTTTACGTCCTCGTAGCAAAAGCTTTTAGGGACATGTCTTTCGTTCACAGTAGTCTTTTGGTGAGCATATGTGATTCAGTTTTCTGTTCATGTGTATTTTCATTTCAGATTTTGTTTTATTTGAATAGTACATGAAATGAATTTGAGTCATATCATCTTGAAAATGGTGTACAGATAACAATTGTTGTGATGGTTCAGAATTTACAGCTTTATAAATCTTGTATCCCACAGCCTTTTTTGTGTTGTACAGCTCGTTTTCTGTTGTTTGCAGCTTGGAGGTAGCTGGCATTGAAAGGATTAAGCCAGGTGCCAAGGAGGTCCTTCGTTATTTGAGATGCTTTCACCATCTCAGACTTAAGCTTTTGGGCCCCTTTTACATTCAGATTATTTTTTTTTCTAACAGTCAGTTTCCAATTGTGACCACAAAATCAGATGTCAAGTGCAATGTAGTGCAGTCATCGTGAATATATGATGAGGCTGCATATTGTACCTAAATGGAAAATTGACCCTCAGAATTATCTGTGGTTTCTATTTCATTGAAAATATCAAGTTGTTGTACTTAAATAAGGGTTGTTCAGCATGCAAAGGGTCTCAACTTTCTTTTAACGGCCAATAAATGGGAAGAATATGGTTGTATTGCTTGCTTGTGTTTCTCTTTATATGCCTGTGGTGCATCTCATTAACTTTTTGTGTCTAAATCCCAGTACAAGACAGTAATGTGAAAATACACATCCCACGAAAATAGATCCTGCTGTTTGTTTTCAAACAATAGATTGCAGCATATTGTGCTTTATAAGACTGAAGCTGTTTTTTCTGGTGTTGTGTCATTGTAGTCTTGTCATTTTCAGGTTCTCAGTCTGAAAAGAAGAAAATGAAAACGTTTTGTCTTGTATTTTCCACATGTCTAGTGTGTACTCAAAATCAGATTACATGAGCTAAATGGATTGATTAGAGTAAAGTGAGTCAGTGATGTTGTGATAGCTGGTCAATAAATTTTGTGTGCACAAGAATTATTGACACCGCCACCAAAGCAAGAGGGATTGTTCCACATCAATGGGGTGGATGAAGACATATCCAAACATGAAGTATAGTAAATGTCAAAGGGCGCGTAAGACAATAAAACTTTTTAAAGTTACTTTTAGAATGTTTAACACATATCAGTTTGTCACAGTCATGTCTGACACGCATAACCTTGATTGAAGAAAAAAAAAAGAAAGATAGTATACATAAATTGTGTGGTTTTAGTGGCTGAGAATGTTTTTTTTTCAATGTACAGAACCGAGACAGTAGTATACATGAACCTGTCGGCTGCCTTCCAAGCAGACCCACTCATGCTGAGGACATTGGTCGCACTGATGAGCCTTGACCAAGTCCTTAACATACTGAATATTGGAGACCTCCCCGCAGAGATTACCATGGCTTCACTCTTCTACCATTTGCACACAGATCATCAAGCCTGCAGATACAGATACAAGGTAGTATCAGTGATACATGAACAGATACTGTAGAGCTTGTTAATGTATGCAGCAGTTCTCAAAATGAGAATGGGCATCTCCAGAACACTCTAATTTTGGTTTAACAGGCTGGTTAATAATGCTGCTACACATTAACCTTTTCGCAACGATAGTGACGACATCTCAGTCGATCAGTTCACGATGAGGTGCGCCCAGGTGATGGCAGCACTGCTGTACTGCCTGGACTTGCCGTGCCTCCGTGACGGCACAACTATAAAAAAAGATTCCCATGTTCTCTCATCTACAGTCTAGGGGATGCAGCTGCAATAAATATTTAGAACAGGGTTTTAGCCACTGGAAGGGTAAGTTTACATGCACTAGTGATGACCCTTTGTGACCCCAGAGTAGTTCGAACAAAGAGACCTGTCTGGCACTGCGAAGGCATGTGTGGAATTTCCTGCCTCACCAACGTATCGGGCAGAAGGAGAATGACATGTGGTTTTAGAACTGGTTCAGCAAAGTAGTTCAGAAAATGAGGGGGGTGAAGGTGTACAAGTTTATCAAAAAGAATCTGAGCTTGATTTATTTGCTCTGTGTATTTAATAGTTTTTTTACGTCTTGCCATCTGAAGCCAAAACAGTGAAAAGTGTGTACTGTGTGAAAAGAGAATGTCAATATCTTCTTTGAGGCCCACCCATTTTTATTTTGCTTGCAAGCCTCACTTTTCAACAATAATCTCTTCAATTTATTGCCGTTTTTGCTAAATACACCCCTTGCAAAAAACAACACACAAACCCCCAAAACCCCACTTTTTTGTTGCAAAAAAAAGTTATTACACAAACCCCCCAAAACTTGAAGAACTTAATGTCTTAAAGGGGTTTGCGGGCAAAATAAAAACGGGTGAGACTCAAAGAAGATATTGACATTCTCTCTGGCTTATAGAATCAAGGGGACTGAGACTGAGACCTTTAAACAACATTAGTCATCCTTCCAGTATTATCATCAATCTCAAGCACTATTAATAAAAATCAGGACAAACAACTGGGGTTCTGTCTTGGGTAGTTACTGTTATACACAATGAATTTATACTCCCACAAGCTAATTCTTTAAATTGTTTGTCTTTAATTGTATTTAATTGATAATTGCAATAACTTGTCCTAGTTGTTGGCACAGCCCTTACAATTGTGGATGGTTGGCCATTAAAACAATTAGCATCTGTTTTTAATTCATTTAAATGAACAAACAACATTGGGATAACCAGAAAATTGGATGGCCTATTGCCTACATACTCATAAAGACCGGCTTCTTTCTTGCGCTGAACACAGAAGCGATCAAAGCTAAGTGCATTTTCGTTATTTGTTTCATGTTTGTTGCACCTGAAGAAGACCTAAGAGGTCGAAACGCGTTGTGGTTTGTCTTGTGACTCGTTTGTCCACGTTTCTCGGGGCAGTTCGCTGACATTTATTTAAGATTTGTTTAGATTTCCGCCTGCAGTCATTTCACTTTGCAACTAGATGGTTTTGTTTGGTTATATAAATATACATCCTATTTAAAACCTATTTTAAAAATGGATCCTTTTAAATATAATGAAAGTGCCACTTACAATGCGGGGGCGTTTTATAACCCCAAATAGATGAACCTCACCCTCCTATCCATAGCAGTAGATGAAACATATGGCTTTGAAGTCGGACTTTTAAAACCCCTACATAAATACTTAAACCCTCAAATAAAAAATGACGGAGTGCCAGAATTATGGTCAGTTAAAATGCTTTTTTTTTTTTTTTTACCAAATCGGTTAAATTTTGCAATTTACTGCGCAACTACTGGCTGCGATGTCTCATGTACAAACCATTTAAACCACCCCAATCTCTTAGTAAGGTCAATATATAACTTTCATGTTTATTACCAGTGTAGACGTTTACTAACTGAGCTACAAGTGCCTCTCCCCAACTGTCAGTCCTTCTTTCCATTTAACAACCCAATGGACAAGAATGCGTTTGAAAGAATCTGCAATGAATTAACATTAAACCCTCAACTGACTTTAGACAAAAGTTAGACTGTAATCATGGGTTAGGCACATTGTATTTGTGGGGCCAGCGTAGAGAATACAATTATGACTACTGGCCTGGACACGCCTCTTTTAAGCCAAACTTCCCAGTTAGATTGGCGTCCATAGAACAAAAACACCCCAATGCATGGGCAACATTTATTTTAGATGAAAGCAAAGGCCTAACAATGCCTGGAGTGCAAAGACTTAATGACTCCATACAAACATACGATTGGTGTCTATTAGGAGTGCAAGCACAAACCAAGTCTAGCATGGTGGATCAATCTACAGGCTTCGATGCAAGAAAACAATATTTGGCTAATTTAGAAGATGCTATTAACTCTGCTGTTGATTTGCCTTCAAGCATACAAAGTACCCATAACTTTCTTGTACATGCTAGGTCTAAAGTTGACTTTGTTGTAGGCCTTGGATTATGTATGCTGCCCTCTGACCTTAGACTACCAATTGACATGATGCAGAATTATAATAACAAAATCCTTATAGCTGGAGATGACCAAAACTTAGGACACAATAAAGGCTTAAACACAAGGCCCTGCACCATCCATTTTAAAATAAGTATCTAGCTCTGAACAATCAGAAAGCGACCCAGCACCAACACCCCCACCACCAGTTATAGAAAGCAGCCCACCAGCACCGCCTGTTAATGTGCCTCACCCTGACAGACACACTATTGAAAAAAACAGCTCTTGTTGTGTTTTTTAACTTTTACTGGGCTGGCTATACTTTATTTTACTAAAAATTAAACCAGCAGCTTGCACCCCCAGTTCCACAGATGGTCAGCCATGTAACCAGCCACTTTACCTGTAGTAGACAAAACCCAACTAACAACACTGCCCAATATGCCAGGCAGAGCATCAAGTGCTTTAGCCGCTGACTTTTTTTAAAATGAGTTTGACAGGTGGTGTAATTGTTTTTCTAATCCAACTTTTACCAGGTTGAGGCGTTGGAGGCACTACTGGCCCTGTTGGTACACTGCCAGTTAATGCATAAACCAGTGTGGAGATAAACCCAACGGCTGTTAGTATACTAACTATTGTAATCCCCTGCTCTCTGAACAGAGTCCTTATTCTTTCTGCCAGTGTAGTGTTTTCATAAAGTATTCTGTTTATAGTTTCTCTGATTCTGCTTATTTGCGATGCTAGCTGTACTCTATTAGTAGACAGCGCTTCTAACGTGGCTGATCTTTCTAGCATTAAATCTTGTATTTTCTGCTTTATTCTAGCCTTTTCCTCTTGCCCTAAATTGTTATCATCTGCATCAGCCAATCTATTTTTTTCTTCTTCTATTTGTCTGTCCAGGTCACCAAGTTTTGCCAAATTGCTTGTTAGTTCACCCCTTATTGTCTGTAAAGCAGTATTAAAACCCATAATTTCACGCATAGGCAATGGAGAATCATCAGTTGTTTTTAATGCTGTCTCTTCATTAAAACTCATTTCAATTTCTGCTACTAGTTCATCTGCTTTAGTCATATGTTTATCTGCTTTTTGTATTGCTTCTTCAAGCAAGAGAGATGCTTAGCAATTCAGATTGTGTTGGCAACTCTTGCTTCAAGTTTTGTGAAAGTCTAACAGCCTCAGGCCCTAGATATGAAATGTTTAATTGTCTTTGCTCAGCAATAGGGAGGTCTCGTTTAATTGTGCTTAGACTTCAAAAACTTGGTTGGGTCTGCCTTTGTAGTAACTCTTACACGGTCTCCTGCACCAGTCCTTATATACAAATGATTATTTTCTTCTTCAAAATCGTTAGGATCAACTACTTCTGGTAGCTCTCACCCTATGCTTCTATAGAATGATTCAGTTCTTGCTTGCAATAGTTCTTGACGTTGTCTAGGGAGTGAAGAACCTGCTCCCTCAAGTTCTTCACGCAGTGAAGGACTTGCTTTTCTTTCTTCTTCATCTTCTTCTTCAACAGGATTAATTACATCAAAATCTTCATCCATATTTATGATATTGTTTTTTTATTTTATAAAAAAAAATGAACTCATACTGCTGCGATCTTGATCCATACAGAAAAGCAAAAGAACCCATGGGTGTAAAGGACAGAAGACAGACTGTAGAATGTGTTTGTCATAAATAATCAACAGTTGAGCCTGGCCAAGGGTTTAACAGTCAGGTTCCCTGATCTTGGTGCTGACGATCTTATGATGCCAGGCACAACTTAACTATCATTCAAAATAGATATTAATACAAAAGATCCTAATGCTACTGTTGTTGCTAACTTGGGTAGGGCCATCATTAAAAATATGCTAATCAAACTGGAGGGCAGAGAAGTCTTCTCACTAAACAACGCAGACATTTGTACACTCTGTTCTGACCTATGGCTACCCACAGAAGAAAGAAAAGACAAAGTTTATCAGGGTATCCAGGGCCCAAACGGCCTTAAACACAGGCTGAATGTGGAGGATGCAGAGGACGATAATAAAGACCAGGCAATAGCATTAGCATTTGGCAGCAGATATTGTACTCCTACTCCTCTAGATTTTGAACTGTTAAAGGCGCATCAGCCATATTACCAAGGCGCACTAAGAGACAGACTTACTTATGAACTGACATTTAATACTAGTGATTCTGTTATTCTGTCTGAAGACTCTGAAGCCAAATACACAGTCAGTGACATCTCTCTTGAGTTTGATGTTGTTACTCGCCTGAACTGGCTAGAACAGTCTTAAACCAGTATAAAACTAAGACAGTTATTTGTTTTGAACGTGTTGGGCACCACATTACAGAGAACAAAAACAAGCAAGACACTGTCTGGAACATAGCTATAAGTTATTCTCTCAAGTTGTTAAAGGGAATTTGTTGTTGTTTCCTAAAGTCACACCCCCTTTTCAAAGGAAATCTGAGGTGTTTTATAATCCAAAAATTGAGCAGTTGTCTCACACAGTAGACGGCAAGCCCATTCAGCTGGACTCTTACCTCACCAACACTTTGATGAAATAAGAAAAAATTGTTTGGTGGAGGTAGACAAACAAATCCTACAGCTGATCTTGTGTGTAAAAAACTTCACCTTCATGATGTAAGACTTGAAGATGATTTAACAAGAAAATATGGACTGTGGCTGGATGTTAGATCTACATATGACAACAGATTGCGTGGAAGTGGAAGAAGGGTAGGGGCAGACGGCATAAACATTCAAATTAACAAGAAAGCAGACGAGAAGGGCCAGTACAAATGCACGTTTTTCTGGTTTGTGACGCTCAGTTAAACATTGAAGAAAACAGGCTAAAAGAAATAACCTATTAAAAAACAGGCGGTCAGGCTAAAAGGAATAGCCTATTAAAAACAGATGGATAGTTTGAACTTTTTACCCAAAGACCTGCACTGTTCGCTTATTTGCGGGATTACTGGCTGTGGGAAAACGGTCTTTATACTTGATTTGTTACAAACACTCTACAGGTTTCATTACGAGCACATTGTTATATTCTGCACAACCATTAAACATAACAAGTCTTACAAAAAAAGGCAGTTTGTTTGGACAGATGAGAATGTATTCTTAGTTGATCCCAGTCATAAACTGAGCAACTGTTTAGAACATTACTGTAGACTATTTGAGGGAACTGAAACACTGTTATTATTGATGACTGCTCAGCTGAGTAAGACATTGTTAAAAAAAGAAAAACTCTGTCTAAGCTGGCCTTCAGTGGCCACCACGCATTAAGTTTCTGTTTGGCTTTTAACTCGAAAATACAATGCTGTCTTAACAGACTTTAGATCGCAGTTAAAATCAGTCATCTTATTATATTTATACTAAGGACAAGGACAGCTTTGAAGACTGTTTACGTGAAAATTATATAATCAGGGACAGGGATGAACTAAAAAAAAATAAAAGAGCAATTGGAAAAATCTAAGCACGCTAAACTATGCTTATGGACTGACCCACCAGTTCAGTATGTTTGTTTGTTATAAATTTTTTACATTTAAAAAATGTCTTGAGGACCTGAATCAAAAGTAGAGCTAGTTCCTAAGTGTGTTGCAGTAGAGATAAAAGATCTAGCAGACACATCTGAGTTTGATCTAATAGGAGAGCCAGGAAATGTTTACGGATTTGAGTACACGGATGAAGGCGTTTACAAACGAACAGTAATTGAAGATAATAAACGGCCAAAACATCCTAAACTGGAAGAGATGAGAAATCTAATGGCAGATGATTATGGCAAACACAAATACAAACTTTATAGACGAGATAAAAATTGGGAGTTACTTCCTGAAATTGACTGGGATATGAAATTTGACTTACTAAGCCCAATGTATACTTTGATAAGAAGAAAAAATTTAGAAAAGCTTTAAATGCAGGACCCCTTCTTGTTAGCCTCGTCCCAGGAACCCAACAGAAAAAGCAGATTGTAATAGATAAACATGGGCGTGAATATGTGCTGCAGAGAAAGAGGCCCTTAGCTGAAGTGGGGGGTGACACGGTTGTTTAGAATTTTACCCAAAATTACCATTGCCTGACACTGCTACTTTAATATTTGTTTTATTAGTTACTCCTGGGAGTCCATTTCTAGTTTGCCAGAACATGTGTTAATCAGGGGTGTACAATTAACGTCTGAAAACTTGGATGGACCTCTCAGGCTTGTTATTGCTATTACTGAAAATGCGGATGAAGTAAACACTTTTGTATCATCTGACAAAGTCACTGTGAAGGTTGACAAACCAAACTAACCATACTTGATTTTATTTTTATCAAGTATGTTGATTTTGTTACGTCCTACTCTGTTGGTGAAGTATTGTCAGAAGAACTAATAAGAAGTTTTATACAAAATTAAACAAAATTAAGTTTGATTAAAAATGGACTAACAGTTATACATTTTTAATTTTTGATTAAAAATGGACGAACAGGCTCATAAGTTTAGATTAAAGTGCATGACTGAACTCGAAGAGGAAATAAAAAGCGACTTAAAAAAGTATAAGGTTACTAGAAAAAAATATGCTACAGCTTTGAATGCCCTCTCTTACGTAATTACAGGCTCTAGTGTTGTATCTAGCTTAAGTACTGGGTCTAGTGTTGCTGTTTTAGCTACTGGAGTTGGTGCACCCAGTGTCTATAGCATTAGGGAGTGTTGGTTTGGGTTTAGGTGCTGTGTTTGTGATTGCAAGTGCTGTTTTAAAAAAAGATTACACCCAAATTACAAAAGCACACTGCCATTGTGGCCCAAGCAACAGCAAAACTTTATTCATTAAAGTTAATAATAAGTAATACATTACTGGATGGAAATATTATGGATGAAGAATTTCAACGCGCCATGACTGGCAGCAATGATTATAAACAACGAAAAATTGAACTTCAAAAGAAATGGAGAAAGACTTTCACTTCCCAACAGGTAGACACTGAGACAATTAAACTAAACATTGCAAAGCAAACAAGCAATCAGTTAAAACCAAAGTAAGTTAAGCAAACCATAAGTTAAACAAAAAAATCATAAGTTAAACAAATCATAAGTTAAACAAAAAAATCATAAGTTAAAAATCATAAACAAAAGAATTATATTAAATAGCTTATTAATTAAATTTTTTTTTTTGCATCAACTTACACTTACAGGCACTGTGTTTGGTGGGACAACCTGCAGCTCTTCATGAACAAAGGATCTTTTAGGGGCAGGCTTTTTAGAAGAGAGAGTTTCTCTTAAATAATACACAGGAGGGTTTGTTTTTATAATTCTTTCAACTTTATATATGTCTACGCTTCATATAGGGTATGTGGCTCTAATTCTAACATCACCCTCTGCCTCTCCAGGTGCATACAAGTATCTTACTTTTAATCCAAACAGCAAGAGTTTCTGATTGCCTTGAATGTCTGCAGTAATGCTAATCTTTTTTAATTTGATTGCGTCCACTGGCTTAAGACCTGTTGCTTTAAATTCTTTATTGTTCATGGCACGTAAGACTGCTGGCAACCTTCTAACCCATTCTGTGTTGCCAGTCCTATCCATAATTTCTCTGTAATACTGATAGGTAAACAGTCATTCAGCTAAATTCTTATTAAAGTTTTTCTACTAGCGCCTGGGAGCGATGCTTGGATCCCCCTCTTAACTGTAACCTGGTGTTTTAAAAGCAGTTGGTTTACAGCCCCTTTAAACTCTTTTCCATCATCATCAACCTAATCATCCTAGGATACTTTAATGGGCCCCGCATTTATATTTGTTGTAAAGCCACAGCTACAGCAGTTGAGCTTTTATCTGTTAAAGGCTCAGCATCTGTATACCTTGAAGCCATGTCAACAACAGTCGGAGCATATTTAAACCTTTTTTCTTCTAACTCTGTCATAGGGAAGATACAACAAGTCCATCTGATGGGTGTCATTCGGAACTGAATTTACAAATTTAGGCCTTATTATTCTTTTTGGCGCGGGTAAATATATTTGCCAAATTGCTTGTTTTGAAAGCCAGTCTTTCGCTTCTGATTCATACACTCCAGCAGCTTTACTCAGTTTGTTAAAACTATCTTTCCTTTCCAATATCCTCTAGGAGAATAATATATTTTGTCCATATTTTAACCATATTTTTATTGCATGTTTTTACACCAGGAATCGTGCAGCAAGATAGACTGAAGTCATACCAACTACAGTAAAAGCTATCTCTGAAGCCTTCTGATCCTCAGATGGTTCATAAAAGTCATACAGGTCTGGGGCTGGTAATGTTAGAAACTTCTTTCCAGTCACTAAGTAACACTCATTCATTGCGTTATCAACGTCTATAAATGTGTGAGCCGCATGTCCCTGTTCTTTTAACTTTTTATTAATAAAGTCTAAGTAAGCAATCCTCCGTTTCTCATAAGCGTCTTGTGCCTAGCTAAATCTTCCATTGCCTTGTTATGCCGTTCTCTCTCTTCATCGGACTGCAATTTACTAAACATATGATTGCTGCCAGAGAATGCCAATGCATGAATAATAGCTCCTCCTACCATCAGAACCAATCCAGACATCTTTTATAAATTAATATTTTCTAGAATGCTTTTTTGTTATGCACTAATGATTCTTTGTTATGCACAAATATTTTCTGGGATAATTCCTCGTTTAACAAGAAAGTCTTTTGACGCTGTACCTGCAGTTATTGCAACCACAACCTTAACATTTTCGATGTCTAGCCTTCCTAGGTCGGCCGGTCTCATCTTAAACATATTTTTTCCTAACACGCTATAACCTATACTAAGACCGCTGATTACAGCGGAGTGGTAAATAGTATTGACAATTTTTGCAGTGCTTATGTTTTCTATTAACTAAGAAAATAATTGAAATAATCATAATATGAAAGACTGTCTATATGCTTTTTAATCAAGTAATCCTTCATTGCTAAAGATAAAACAAAGATTGTGACTAGTTTTGGCAAATTCTATCTTTCCCATGTTTGGCGGTTTTATTCTTAGCAAACAGTTTGCAAGAGATGAATAAACTATAGTATAACGCCAACAACAGGCACTGCATAATTAACCAGCGTTAAGCTCATGGTTTTTCAAAAGTGTTATATTTTTTTATTGTTTTAAAAAGCGTTTTAAAAATGGAGTTTGATGAGCTATTAAAGTTGGAGGAGCCAGCAGACCACTTGTTAAACCACTCAGCAGACATTCGCCACAGAGAGAGGTTATACTCTTTGGCTGTGTGTGGAAAAACTAAACAGTATTTAGGCTCTGAACTAAGGGGTGGTTGATTGGATGATAAGGAGGGAAGGAGGGAAGAGGGGTAGGAGATGGGGAAGAGAGCGAGTTGACACATCAACTTCCACACCAAACAACAAAATGGATCGAACCAACCATAACCAAACCACCGACTTCAGGACAGTGCGTGCTACACGCTATGGCTCCACGTGTCACCTGTTAGGCCTACACTCCGGCCCAACAATGGCAGTTGCTTTTCAGCCCTTCACATTCACAAACACCCGAACAAGCGTCACAGCCTTCACCCCACTCTGCTCAGTGAAAAAAATGATGAGTCAGAACGCTGGGAGTATATAGGCCTTCCACCCCCTTTGAACAAGATCTTTTGAGAAAGTCTTTTGTGGCCTGAGTCACAATAGAATGACTACAAGCGTCTAAAGTGCCTAAGATCTGGCCTTTGTGGGCTGCTCTTCAACGAACATTCTATCCCCAAGGGTCCGACAATCAACTGGGCCAACTGCCATGTAAGTGGCTGGATCTGTAGAAGTGCAGAAGAACAGATTCTTCAGACTTTGTACCTAGGGCAAAGTCCAGCATCCCACCTAAAAGATGTTTACCTAAAATCTCAAGTCCACCTCAGCTTATACTCAGTCTCCCCCGGACCAAACCATCCAGACCAGCCATGGTCAAAGGGAGGCTCTCAAGAGCCCCTCAGCAAAGGCGACACCAGTTACGATGTGGCTGAAGTCTAATGGCCGTCTCACTAAAACCAGTCTGCCCAGACCAGCCGTTGGCAAATTGTCTGCTGACTGACCAGCCTCTTAACTGGCATTCCAGCCTACCAGCTAGGTTGCCCCTCACTGCGATTCTATCCCGCGTTTAAGGGGTTAACCACTACAACTCTCTGTCTCAAAGGCTGGGCAGAATCGTACCCTTTACATATTCTCCCCCGCTGCAATTCATGGTCCCCATGAATCATAATCACAAAATCCAGCACACAACAGTCCATTGATCAAGAAAATAGGCATGTGCCACGACGAAACACCACATACTTGAACATGACTTACGGCAGTCATATGTGAGGCATACACACACAAGTTTCTGAGTTCACCCCTCCTATGCTACAGTGAGGAGAACCTGGAATTACCCAACAACCATTTATCCAGACGCCGCCCACTTCCTTTCGTGGGGGGAGGTTGAGTGCATGTTTTGTTTATCTTTGGGCACAGCGCTGAAAATAAATTTCAGTGAAGAGAAAACAGAAATACTTAACTTTTTACGGGGCCATCATCTAGTTTTACCCCTTATATTTGGACAAACGTATCTTCAAGGCAAATCTAGGACTTATACTTCAAAATAATTGCAAGTGGGATGAACATATTAATGGTATACGAAACAAAATCACTATGCTGCTTTCCTGTATGAAAAGTTTCAAATATAGATTTAGTAGGAGAGCCTTAGAAAATCATGTATAAATCTTTTGTATTACCTAATTTTGACTATGCAGATGTTGTGTGGGACAACTGCTCCGAAATGCAATCCAATTCTCTTGAAAACTTACACTTAGAAGCTATAAGAATAATTACTGGAGCTGTTCGTAGAACAAGTCATCAAAAATTTTATGAAGAATCTGGATTTTGCTCACTCAAGGAAAGGAGGAAAAGACATAAAATTATATATTACTATAAAGTGATAAATGGCATGTGTCCGGTTTATTTACTTGATCTTTTGCCTGGTCTTGTTTTGGACAGGAATCCTTATCAGAGGAGACAACCGTTAGAGCGTACAACTCCAAAATGCAACACTGAGATATATCGGAAATCCTTCATTCCTTCAACTACATCTTTATGGAATAGTCTCCCAGATCATATTAAAACCAGTCCATCTTTAAGCATAGTTAAGCATCATTTATCGGCTGATGATCCTGTCATACCACCGTACTTTTACCATGGCGAGAGAAAAAACCAAATCATTCATTGCTGTCTTCGTCTTGGAATCAGTGATCTGAGATACGATATGTTTAACCGGCATCAAATTATCGACCCACTGTGTGAGTGTGGTAATGGGGAGGAAACAGCTGAGCATTATTTTCTGTTGTGTCCTCGTTTAAATGAAACCCGCACAAAAACTATTTCCGATCTCCCATCACACTACAGAAATGTTCAAACTCTGTTAAAAGGTGATCATAATTTGCGTATAGATACCAATATATTGATATTTGAATCTGTTCATAGGTTTATCTCTGGAAGCAACTGGTTTTAGGTACATTGTCTTTTGGAGGTTTCAGGTAACAAAAGAAGATTGTATTAAAAATGTTGTCGTTATTTCAAATTGTGATGATAACAAATTAGTGTGCCTGTGGTGTGTTTCTCATAGTCTCTCTTCATTAATCTCCGTTTCTTTCTTTCTTTCTTTCCTTTTTTTTTAATCATTTGTTCTCTTTCCGGGAAGGGGTGGGATGGGGGTGGCGGGGTTGTTCTCTTTTGTATTCTTCATGCAATTTATAAACTTTAAACTGTCAATTGTTTTCATATAAATAATGTAATATTTGTATTACTGTAGCTGCCAGGTAAATTAGTTTTGTATTGTCATTCTGTAGAGCACACTATAAACATTCAGCTTGTTGCTGCTCACTTTGTATTATGTAACTATTGTACGTACCTGTGATTAAAGATTTGTTTAAACCAAAGGCGACACCAGTTACGATGTGGCTGAAGTCTAATGGCTGTCTTTCCAAAACCAGTCTGCCCCAGACCAGCCGTTGGCAAATTGTCTGCTGACTGACCAGCCTCTTAACTGGCATTCCAGCCTACCAGCTAAGTTGCCCCTTACTGCGATTCTATCCCGCGTTTAAGGGGTTAACCACTACAACTCTCTGTCTCAAAGGCTGGGCAGAATCGTACCCTTTACACAGATTAATTTTAATGCTGTTAAAAATGAGCGATCAGGAGAAGACACAATAGGAGAAGAATGCGGAGAAGACTGTGGCCTTAGAGGAGAAGACTGTAACTCCACAGGAGAAGACTCCACAAGTAAGTAGTGTTACTAAACCCAAACATCCCGGCCGTGTTGCGGCTGGTCAAAGGTTAGCTGAATGGAACAGACTACAAAAAGCAAACCAAGCAGCAAAACAAAAATTATTAGTAATACAACACCGTCACCACCACCATTACAAACAACTATAAGCTGTATTATTTACTGGCAGTTGTTGCTGGTGGGGGTTTCTTGGCATACAGATATCTAAAGCCATACTTAACAACAAAGTCACAAAGGCCCACAAAAGCAATAATAGAAGAAGAACCAATCTCGGGGGGGGGGGGGGGGGGGGGGGGGGGGGGGGGGGGATGTAGACCCATTGTTATTAAGTAATTTTTAAATGTACTGTCAAGAACTAGCTAAGAACAAGTTAAGTATTAGTTAAGAACAAGTACAAGTTAAGTTAGTTATAACAAGTGCTTTCTAAGTACAAGTTAAGTGCAAAGTCAGGTTAAGTCTAGTCAAGTACTTGTTAAGTTCTTAAGTCAAGTCGGTCAAGTACTTGTCAAGTTCTTAAGTCAAGTTCTAGCCAGACCATGTTCTAACCCAGGTTAAGTTCTTAAGTTAAATTTTTAAGTTAAGTTTTTAAGTTCTAAAGCTTTTTGTTAGTTTAACAATGACCTATAGCATTTGAAAATTGAAGATTCACATTAATTTCTTTGTTATTATTAGAGGCTAATGATTTCTTGTTAACAGCAGTTGTGTTTACTTGATGAAGAGTAGAGCGCAGATTAACATTTGTATGATGAAATACTTTGTCTTCAAATAGAGCCTGTTTGTAGTTGTTATGTGTTATATTTTTTTTAACAACTCTTTACTTATGCCCTTGGCTTTCTTCATTACAGAGGTCTTGGACCGCAGACCAGTGTATTCTTGTATGACTGTCCCCATTAAGTTCGTCTTTAAACTTTCCAATCACTTTCTTGTTTACAGTTGAATGTAAAGGGCTGTCTTTTGGGTAGTCACATGTGTCATACCACCCATCATCAGCCCCTTTGGCTACTTCTGTTTCTTAGTCTTTGTAAAAATCTTCAGTGGGGATGTCTAGAATGAACGAGTCTGTGTCTTTGTACAGAACTCTTGCTTTGGGGTACAGCGGTTTAAAGTAGTCATACAGAAATTCTAGCATAACAAACTTTGACAGCTCTAACACAGTAAACCCAATAAACACTGGTTTGTCCAACTTTACACACATTTTCTTCATCATAATGCCAAACAAGCAGGAGTTAAATTGTCTAAAGTCTTGGTAGTTAGGTTTAGAGACTAGATTAATTGCTTGTTTTTCTTTTGTACCAATCTTACATCTTTACGTTTGTGTGGTTTCTCCATTGTCTTGCCAAAACAAACTGTTGTTCATTAGTTTAAAAAAGTCTTTTTCTGAAGTGTCAGTGGATTTAGTTGTAAGATCGGTATTCTTCATGATGTATGGTTTCATAAAGGGCTCTTGGTTAAAAGTAATTGAGTTTTTATCCGTGCCTTAAGTAAAACTGTAGCAGTCTGTAATGGCAAACATACTTAGTCTTGTTACAAAGATTAGGCACAAGTTTAGGGGTTCTGTGAGGGTCATTTTTAATCTTTCTGCAGCTAGAGGATAATCATTATGGAGGTCATGCAATTCTTCAGGATATTCTAAGTCTGCTTCTAAGATTACTCCTATTGGATGGTCGGGTGTAAGATTTAACAACATATTTAACCAGCTATTAACGTCATGAGGTCCTGTGTACATTGTAAAGGTTCTTAATGGCGGTGTCTGGCTCATGGCCCATCCATACAGATTGTGAGTGTCTAAATACATTAAATAGTTAGATGGTTTAGTTGGGTCATAGTCATCTAAATACTAATTGTTGGCTTTGCAGTAAGGATGCGAGGCCATGCTAATGCCACCCCTCAAACCATCTTCAATCATCTGGAGTGTAGCCAGATCAGATATTGAGTCAATCTTAATGTTTGTGGACTTTAAGAAGGTGTCCCAAGAAAGACCTGGGGCAGAGATGTAATGTGATGAGTCTAGGCTATAATGTTTCATGCATGTAGATCTGTAATTTTCAAACACATCTGCCAATAAACAAACGTCAGGCAGTAAATATTGATCGTGATAATCACCCATTCTTTGACAGTGTAATTCTTTCCAGGCTTTCTGTGCATATTCATAGTCAGAGTCAGTTATGCCTTTGCCTGTAAGACGGCTGTAAAAGTGTTCCTTAAGTGGCAGCACTGGCTCATCAAACCTTTCCCACGAGTTCATGTATTCATAAGGGTAAACGCCTTTACGTACTAAAGATGGGTCAAAATATTTTTTAGTGATTGGATAGTCATGTAGCGATTCTGCTAATTTATTTAAAGTCCCTATCAGATGTTGAGCAGAGTCATAAAAGGATAAACAGTCAAGGGTGAAGGTCATATACTTTTCTGAAGACTGTGCAACGCATCTAACTTTCTTATATTCAGAAGTCACTGCTTGCATAATAAAATGAGAATCATAGGCTCACAAGTTATGAAAGAAGATGGGCAGTTTCAAAGTCTTGGGGTCAAACTTAAGTTGAAGATTGCAACTGCTGTGTGCTGCCCCTCTGATTTGCCAGTAATGTGATCATTGTCCCTAACGAGAGGCCCTCCCTGACGAAGGCATCCCTGACAGAGCATCCCTGACGAAGGCATCCCTTACTGTTAGGTTTGCTTCACTGTTAGGTGTTAGCTCTAAACAACAAATCCAACAGTGAGTGACTGATTTATAGCGTTCTTCGTCTTCAGGAGTCATAATAATGTCTGAGAGATTTAGTTTATTACAGAAGTTATTGCGAACTTGTTTCATGTGTTGTAAAAATTTGCTGGCTGCGTTGGGGCCTCTGTAAATTTCTAGTTTTGTGTGTTGTCCATCTGACCTAACAACAATAAAAGCATAAGAACAAATCTGATGGTTGGTTAATAAGACCGTTTTTTTGTTCTTCTAGTTGTTGTAGGCCATAGTACTGTGGCAAGATTGATTCAAAATTGGCATAAACCGTGTATGGGTTCATCTGCATTTTGCATACATTTTAAAAACTAACTTTAGACCCTGGTGGAGGTGTAATAAGTTTAGTTTCACAATCTACAGAACTTTTACAGTGGTCCTTGTGTTTAAGAACTGCTGCTATAGTTGGGATTCTAACCAAACACCTTCTACAAAGTTCTTGTTTAGATGTATCCTTTGTAGTATAGGCTAACAGTCTGCTCATTGCTCTGATTAATACATAGTGGCTAACTGATCCTTGTGTAAACAGTATCAAGTCTACATGATTCCTAAGTGAGTCACCAAAAGTAGGGGCTTTAGGAGAGATCCTTAGAGGTAGTAGATTGTCTACTACAGACCATGTATATACATTTACAGTTATTGGTTTGTTTTGTTCTTCAAACTGACTTTTACTTTCTATACTGACTGGGAAGTTTATGCCATTAAAGTTCAGCTCCTGTATATATTGTTCATACTTAGAGACTGTAAGCTTATTAACCGGATGTAAATGCGCTAAAACACACCACATGAAACATAAGTTGTCAGAATTTTGTATGTTTAAGGCTGCTCGTTTTGACCCTAATTCGTCTGAGAGAGGAAGGTAAGAATTGCCAACTATAGGATAGTATTTTGTTTTAAATCTGATTTTCAAGGACTGTTCCTTCAGACCAGCCAGAGCCGCATAATTTTGCCTCTTCAGAGGCATTTTTAAACTGTGTAAGCATGTAATCAGCCCATCAGAATTAAAGTCGTTATAACAAATTACTTCTTTCTGTTTAGTTGAAACCCAGACTTGCCTGTTATTATCATTGGGGGTTATATAATCGATCAGAATGGTTAAACAACACTTTTAATGGTGGCTTGATTTGAAGAGACTCTGGGATTTTACTTATAGCATGTGTCACGCTTTCATGAATGTTTGTGGGGTTAATAATATCCATGTCTACTTCACTAAACATATTACCTAATTGTTCATCATCACCAAACGTCTCCTCCAACGTATATAGTTTGCTTGTGGGCTTCATTTTTTAACCCAGAATATATAGTTAATACAAAAAAATTTTTAAAATAAATAAATTCAGTGAGCATTTGTTGTTATTTGTTATTATTCGTTTAAATTTGATGTTAGTCGTAAAAATTGATCAGGGTTAAAGTGAATAGTAATATTTAGTTACTCCTTCAGGGTCAGTAGAAACAGATTAGCTTCTTTAGGGGCTATATTATCAAGTAAAATGGCAAGCAACTGTAACCAGTGTCCTTTTGGTTAAAATTTCTTTAGTTCCAGTGAACTTCAACTCTTGATAACCCTCCCTTCCCTTGGGTTACAATTTTGGGTGAGGTGCGTGATTGTTAAGTGTCTTTGTTTCTAACTACTCAAACAAAATTTCCAATGTAACAGACTGGAGTCCACAGAGTAAAACAAAACAAAGCGTTATTTGAATAATAGGTGCTAACTAAGCCAGAATAATAAAGGAAAACAAAAGAGACAAAAGCTTCCCAGATCAGCCCAAAATATTTCCTTTCCAACAGTATGGCCTATCCATACCCAACCACATGGGAAATAAAAATAAAAAAAAAAAAAACTGAGAGATCCAGAGAACTTTTAGAGTTTTCCAGAATGTAGAGTTTCAAACAGAATCAAAGTTTTCAAAGAATTTAAAGTGATTTTAGAAGTGAGTCTTAAGAGTCCTTAGGAGTTAAATAAGAAAACAGTACTGACCACCAAAATAAAAACCAGGGGTCTCAAGCCAAAAAATAAAATCGTCTGAAAAAACACAAAACATGGTGATTTTTCTGTCTGATCTCTCCACATTAATTTCTTCAATTAAATCAATGGCTACACATAATCCTGAAAAGACAACTATGGCTGAAAAGAAAAGTTAAAACTACAAACCATAACATCTTAAACATATTAAAAAAAACACTTGCAAAATCAACAGACACATGTTACAAAAAAAACTAAAAACAATGTGAAATAAATATGCTAATAAACTGACTTTCCCTAGTCCTCTGCTTTTACAGTAGGGAAACCAGTCAATGAGTCGCATGTCACCATGTCACATGGAAATTTTCCCTTTGTCTCTAACCACATGTTCCACAACCCTGCCATTTTGCCAGACAGCATGGTCATGAATTGTTTTGTCATCCTGTGTTATCTTTTGCCTGTACAAGATTTTTCCCATGAGGAAAATCAAACAAAGTATACACTGAATGCTACTGAGCATTTCCTGCTCAATAATTATTATCGACACTATGTCACATCTCCATGTCACAGTGTACCCAACATTTTGATATGAGTGTCTTCCCCATGAAGACAGACAGACAGACAGTAATCCCCAACTTAGAGAGCAGGAACAAGATGAGAGAGAGAGGGAGAGAGAGAAGAGAGAGAGAGAAAAAAAGATGTAGAACAGGGGAAGTCACGCTGACTCTGTCTACAGGGAGGGGCCGAGGAAGGCTCTTGCTTAAGCAGACAAAACAAGTGGATTACAATTTGTCTATTTTAATTTTGTCTCACTAAACAATTTCAATTCAACAATCAACCACTGGTTTATTTAACCAGAGCACAACAATGAATTTGAGTGTAAAGATTTTCAAAACCGAAATTAAGGTTAACATCAACATTAAATAAATTGTCAAAAAGAGTCCAGCCCAACATAAGCATCATCCCATCCCTGAGGTGCCGCAGGTATATTGAGATGGGTAGCAGAGTATTGGTAGTTGCAGACTAGACCAGGGACAACTTTGGGTGCAGGGTAATTGAGAGGGTAATTGGGCAAGATTGGAGGGAGGCAAGGGTAGGGGAGAAAATAAATTGTGGCAGAAAAACGATGAAGTCGAAGAAAAAGGGTGGCCCCTGGGAATAACACATAACAAAATACATTAGCCTTCTATGGCAAAGAAATCTACTATTAAAAACTACAAACAAGAGCAACGCTGCTGAACATGAAAGAACACATCGATAAAAAAACACATCAATCTTGGGACACACAACAAATATCCCAGCAAATCGGCAATCTTAACCGACCAGCATCGAAGCATTGTGCCTTTCACCACTCTTACAAACTCTTCCATACATGCACATTCAAGCCCTTGTGCAGAAATAACCAACAAACATCCTAACAATAATCCTACATCAGTGCAACAACAATTGTCTCCACAAACTTTTAGCACTGAGAAAAGCTCAAATGTAGGAACACACACACATGCTAACAAAGCTAAACAACTCTCTTCTCCTTAGTTGCAAGGGTCACTCCACGAGAAAAAAGGAATGAAAAGTTTTTTTTTCACTGGAACTAGGCCCTAACTGTACAAATCTTCTATTAGTACAATAATTTAATGTCAGAAGTATTGGGCTAAATTATGAACCCTAGCCCTAGGCACACATTGTTAGCAATGACTCTTAAAGGAAGGTGAGAGAAATATATATACACAGACTGAGGGAAATCAAAATGAGAAAGAAATTTAGACTGTCACTAAGATTAAAGTCTTAGTTCTGTTCAACTTCAGAAAGGAGGGCACAAGAGAACTGAATAAGCATGACAGAAGAAATAAAGTCTAATAATTTTTTTAACATGCCTCAATACTATTCCAACAAGACAGCTACTAAATATCCTGTAGAAACTAGAATGGCCATGATCCTTTCCCCAATTTCAAGATGTCTACCAAAAGCACATGGTAAGCCCAACCAGTTTCAACATACCAACTTGAGCAGTATCTAGACAAGCCCAATTCATAATATGATCAGTAACAATATACAGGCTTAGTTTTAGCCTAATTTACTCATAATCTTACTTACTACAGCTTACTAACCTTGAATTAAAAGACCACTCTGCCAACTTTGTTTTTCCCTCTTTGTTTTCCCCTCTAGAGAGACAAGGTGTCTCCCTCTTTCTCCAGCCGGTCAAAATGTGCAGGAACTTGATTTGTAAAGGAACAGGAAATAGGATGTGGAACTTGTCAGGAAACAGGAAGTAGTTGGGGAACTTGGTTATTATTTCCCTGAATTAATTTATTTCAATCCCCAAAATAATTACCTCTAGTAACTTTCCCAATAAGATTTTTGTATACAAAGAAAAAAAATAGTAATCTAGAACCAAATCAAAACACATTATCTTCAATTCCCCAACCTTCCTTTAACCACTCAAGGGGAACAACTCTCCAAAGGAAACAACTTCTTTAGTTCTTAACAAGAGACTAAAATTGCGGTTACTTCCCCCTTGAACTGTGCTTGTGTAGACCAGCCCTCTGTCATGCTGTCTACACTTACCCCGCCAAAAAAAAAAAAAAAAGAAAAAAAAACATATAAATTTTTTTTTTTCTTCTATTGAAGGTTTTCTGGTCATTTCACACAATGGTAAAATTTTCTGAACCAGCAATAAATCATTGCCAGACAATTTCTTTGGTGTACAACTACACACATTTCTTGGCCAAGATGAAATAATGTTCCTCTATCATCGACAAAGACTTGGGGAGGGTCTTGAAACTTTCCTCCAACTGACTCAGCCAAGGTCCCAGATCCTTGGCTTTGCCAATAGTGGCAGACTCAACAGGAAGATCTGCTGCCACACTATGTGCCAAGTTCAAACGGTCCACAGGCCGCCTTTGTTGTAATGACTGCCTAAGTTTTGGTGCAGGCTCTTCCCCCTCCGCATCAAAACCTACTGCCTCGTCAGACTCGGTGCGGCTGAGATCAACTGACCCATCCATGGATCCATCCTCGTGATCCTTCTCTGGTTCTGCTGCTGGGTCAGGAACACCTTGTGCCTCAGTCCGATCTCCCGTGTCTACACTGGCTTGACGGGTTTCCTGTGTATCACCAGCTGGTTCCATGGGTTCCTGTCCAGAACCCATTCCTAGTTCAGATGCTTGTTCATTTTCCTGTGGTTCTCCCATCAGCTCCCCCACATCTGTCTTCACAGGTTCGCCAGATGGAACAAACACAGGTGCCTCTGGCCTCAAATCTGAATTGGGCCATGCTAATTCAAACTGCATAGAGGCCGTGTCCTCCTCCTCGACATCCTGCAGCTCTGTCCTGCTCCTTTCAGTTTTGGTTTTGGGGCCTCGGCTCTCTTTTCTTCTCTCTGATGTGATTGGTCTCTTCATCAAGCATGCCTAATGGTAGTAACACGTTGCGATGAAGTGTCCCCACAGGCCCAATACCCCCTTCCAGTCTGACCAAGTACACGGCATATCACCAGGCTTGTCAACCACTACGTACACCCCTTTCTCCCAACGGTCACACACTTTGAGGTGATCTTGGGGCCTAGTCGTCGCACTAAGACTCTGTCTCCCACTCAAGTTCAGCAGCATAGGCGGATATGTCGTACTGTGCTTTGTTCCTGAGTGCACGCCTGTCCATGTTTTTTGAGGCAGTTGTGTAGGCCTCTTGGAGACGGTTCTTCATGTCTCGCACAAACTGCGTTGGCGATTCCCTCCGAGAAGCATCTAAATCAATTCCAAACGCCAAGTCAATCGGTAGGCGTGGATGGCGTCCGAAGAACAGGTAATACGGGCTGTAACCTGTGCTGGAATGAATGCTGCAGTTGTACGCATGCATCACCGCTGGTAGACTTTTTCTCCAGTCCTTCTTCTGTTCATCCTCAAGACTGCGGAGTCGGTGGATGATCTTTTGGTTCAAGCGTTCAACAGGTGAGCCTGCAGGGTGGTATGGTGTTGTGCGGCACTTCTTGATGCCAGCTACTCGGCACACTTCTTTCAACAGTTCAGACTCAAAGTCCCTTCCTTGTTCTGATAGGATGCGCTGAGGGAAACCGTAGATCATGAAGAAGTTCTGCCAGAGGGCTTGAGCAACAGTCTTGGCTTTCTGATCTTTTGTGCAGACTGTAACACCGAACTTGGTGAAGTGGTCGAGTATCAACAGGGTATTCTGTTTCTGCCCCCTTGACCTTGATGGTTAGGTAGTCAGTGAGAGGAGCTCAAGGGGAACACTGGAGGTGATGGTCTCCATAGGGGCCTTTTCTTGGGCAGCTCCCCTCCGTACACACCTCCCGCATTGCCTGATCTTCCTCTCCAAATCTCGGGCCATGAAGGGCCAGAAAAAGCAGAGTCGTGCCTGTTGAAGTGCACTCTCCAGATGTGGATGGTATATATCTTCGTGCACACCTGACATTGCCTTTTGGCGTTTTGAGGTGGGAATGACCAGTTGCCACTTCACTTTTCCTTCCTCACCCTCTACTTTCCTGTGGAGAACACCTTCTTTCATCACCAGTTTGTTTTGTTCTCGGATGAAAACCCTCATCTCAGGTGAGACACCTGTTTGTGTATTGGCACTCAACCTGTGGCCCTTTTCTAAACCTTGAATCACCCAGTTCAGTGTAGGGTCAGCCAGTTGTAGTCTTCTCCACTCTCTTTTACTGATGGTACCAATCCCCCGTCCTTGTTTGGCTCCAGGATGTCGTCACGAATTAGGCTTGGGTCTTTTACCAGCTGTTCCACTGCTGGAAGGTTTTCCTCAGTGTCTGTTTCAACTGACTGACGGCACGATGACACATGTAGGCTGGCCTGGTTGTTGTTGGCTGGCCTAACGCCCTTGGCTTCCATCACAGCTCTGACCACCACGGAGCTTGCAGTCTTTAATTCATTGTTTTGGTTGTCAAGTTCAGTGGCCTTTCTCGTGATGAACTCTGTGTTTCCCAGGAACTTACGTACTCGGCATCCTCAAGAAGTTCTTCCCTGTCATGTCGCCTAGAGACAGCCGTCAGCATCCAAATGGCTGGATCCTCTCTTGTACTGTATGTCAAAGTCATAGATCGAAAGAGAAGCAAGCCACCTATGACTCACAGCATCAAGCTTTGCTTTGTGGAGGGTGTACTGCAGGGGGTTGTTATCCGTGACTACTGTGACTTGAGTTCCCAGAATGTAATCATGGAATTTCTCTGTCATTGCCCACTTCAGGGCAAGAAATTCCCTCTTGTGCGCTGGATAGTTGGATTCAGTCTTATTGAGAGATCAGCTGGCATATGCAGTAACTCTGTTCTTCCCGTCCTGCTCCTGGTACAGTACAGCATCGATTCCAGTTCCACTCGCATCACAGTGCAGAGTGAATGGTTTTGTGCAGTCAGCCACTACCAGGAGAGGCTCAGAGGTCAATGCCTGGATGAGTGCGTCAAATGCTGCTTGTTGTTCTCCCCCCAGGTGCGTGATGTCCAGTGTCAGGGTAAGGCCTTTGTTTTTCTTCTCTCCTTTCTTCTGGCAGCCCCTTGGGATGTAACCAGCAGTTAGGTCATTGAGTGGCTTGGCTATCTGGACGAATTTAGGGAGGAATTACTGGTAGAAACCAGCAAACCCAATCAATGACTTCACGTCCCGAACTGTGCAAGGAATCGGCCAGGTCGTCAAGGCAGAGATCTTCTCCGGGTCTGGTTTTATCCCCTGGTCGGAGATGACATGACCCAAGTGGTGAACCTCCTTTGTCCTGAACACTTTTGTGGGTCAAGCTTTAGCTTGAACTTCCTCAGCCGTTCCAGCGAGCGGATGGTCCGGTCTTCCAGTTCCTCAAGGGTACGACCATGGATCAGTATGCCATCTAGGAACACGATCAGTTCACTGAGGTTTATATCAATGAACACCTTGTCCATCAGTCGCTGAAATGTAGCTGGGGAGTTGCACAGGCCAAAGGGCATCCGCTCGAACTGGAAGAGCCCAAAAGGTAAATACCGAGATCTGTTCCGCCCGTTCAGTCAGTGGTACCTGGTAGTATGCCTTGCTGAGATCCATGCTCGTGAACCATTGGCTGCCGCTGAGTGTGAGGAACAGGTCTTCGATCTTTGGGATGGCATAGCTATCTTTGATGTTGAAACGGTTGATCGCTTGATAGTCTACACACAACTGCAGAGCAATATATATCGCTTGATAGTCTACACACAACTGCAGGGCGTTGTTCTTCTTCCTCACCAAGACGATGGGGCTTGCAAGAGGCGAGCAACTTGGAGTAATAATCTTTGCCTCCAGGAGCTCCTGGATATGCTGTTGTGCCTCCTCAAAGTCTCTAGGAGAAATGGGTCGGGGTCTCTCCCTGACAGTGCATCCTGGCTGGAGTTGGATGTCGTGTTGTTCCACCTCGGTTCTGCCTATGTCTAAATCATGTTGGATGGTGAGAGAAAATACACGGACTGAGGGAAATCAAAATGAGAAAGAAATTTAGACCGTCACTAAGATTAAACTCTTAGTTCTGTTCAACTTGAAAAAGGAGGGCACAAGAGAACTGAATAAGCATGACAGAAGAAATAAGTCTATTAATTTCTTTAACATGCCTCAATACTATTCCAACAAGACAGCTACTAAATATCCTGTAGAATGGCCATGATCCTTTCCCCAATTTCAAGATGTCTACCAAAAGCACATGGTAAGCCCAACCAGTTCAACATACCAACTTGAGCAGTATCTAGACAAGCCCAATTCATTATATGATCAGTAACAATATACAGGCTTAGTTTTAGCCTAATTTACTCATAATCTTACTACAGCTTACTAACCTTGAATTAAAAGACCACTCTGCCAACTTTGTTTTTTCCTCTTTGTTTTTTTCCCTCTAGAGAGACAAGGTGTCTCCCTCTTTCTCCAGCCGGTCAAAATGTGCAGGAACTTGATTTGTAAAGGAACAGGAAATAGGATGTGGAACTTGTCAGGAAACAGGAAGTAGTTGGGGAACTTGGTTATTATTTCCCTGAATTAATTTATTTCAATCCCCCAAAATAATTACCTCTAGTAACGTTCCCAACAAGATTTTTGTATACAAAGGAAAAAAAATAGTAAACTAGAACCAAATCAAAACACATTATCTTCAATTCCACAACCTTCTTTTAACCACTCAAGGGGAACAACTCTCCAAAGGAAACAACTTCTTAACAAGACTAAAATTGCGGTTACTTCCCTTGAACTGTGCTTGTGTAGACCAGCCCTCTGTCATGCCGTCTACACCCACAGCACCTCATATCACCCCATTTTGATCGCTCCTGCGCCCTCCCAATATTAATTTCCAAAAGGTCATAAATTTCCAAACCGATATGTCACTTCTCCATTTTTTTTCTCAGTTATTTACCAGCACATTTATATTGTTTTCCACAAGAATTATACAAAACAATGAATACAAACCTCATCATATCTTTGAGAGCAACTTGCCCTAATTCAGAATCAGATCAAATACACATGGACAAAATCAGCACAGATTTTACCAATACAACACACAATAAAAATCTCACATTCTGAATAAACCATAATTCAGAAACGTCAAACCAGAATCCCTCCCAAAACATTTGCCTCTGCTATAAACCATTTCATGCAAGTGTCCACAGGTGAGAAGTAGGTTGCATGAAGGCTTGCCACATTCTAGTCACAAAGCCTATCAGTCTTTGTTCAGTCTACCTAGAAGAAACATATGGTCAACCATGTGGCCCAACCCAGGTGCAAATCTTATTTCTTTTCCAACTCTTTTCTTCTTTGAGAAAACTTTTAGGGCTGATTATTTAGTTACTTATTTCTCTTTTCATTTTTTTCCCTTTCTCTATATCATAATGAGACCTGCAATATAAAACAAGTGTAGAAAGTTCAATTTCAAATAAGACAGTCACCCACCTCTGCTGGTAGTGGCAGAGACCAGCCCAAAAGCCCTCTCAGCTTGTTTGGTTGCAGCTGGGCCTCTGTGTTTATGTAAAAGGTTGGCTAGATGTGGTAGCTCTTTTTTATAATGGTAGAGACACATGGTCACCCAAACAGGAGTCACATGGGCACCTACCCGGAAATAATCATTTCTTTGTTCTCATTTGAGATTACTACTTTAAAAACATTCCTTTCCATTTAAATGAGTACTTCGTAATTTATACCACTAATAAAGACATCCTAGAATGTTATAATAGTAGAAATCTCTGATACAATTTTGTTTGCTTGTTTGTGTATTTTCTGTGGGACTACTTCCTGCTTAGTAAAAATTTGCCACCTAAACTATACGCTCAGCATCTGTGCAATTTTCAACTTTTTTTTTTCTATGTTTACACTAATGTTTTGCAGAACCAACCTGGCTGTAATCTACCACGGAAATTCCTTATTTATGTGTGGGGGGTTACACAACTTTATAACCGGTTGGGGCCAAGAATCTGGTATTTTACTGATGGCGTGCTTTACACTTTCCTGTATATCTATGCATTTAAAAAAAATCTGTGATTAATTCTTCAAACATATTCTTTAACACTTCACTATCAACCAACTCCAATATGTAGTCTTTGTCTATAAGCTCTCTAACTACTTCAGGCTTCATTTTTAAACCCAGACTAAAAACACCAATTAAAAAAATTAGTAATCCATTCCTCTTGTTTTTGCAAGAGAGAAAGGGTGAATAATACAATCAATAGCGCGGCAGCGAGCATAACACAATCAATAGCACACAGCAGGCAGCTGTATTTTTATGTTTAATCCACTAAAGCATTTAAATACAAATATTGTACAAAGTAGTGATGAAGAAGTAGTGTAACACATAATTTTTGTTTAACCATTAAGAATCTTTACTCAAATAAAAAACAATTTAATAACATTTACAATATGCATTAAACACTGTAACTGTGAAAGCTTTTACTGTGTTGGGTTTAAATATAAAGTGTAATGTTGAGGGAATGCCTTTGGTAGTTTTATATACTTCGTTGTCATGGCATTCAGAAAGAATAAATATCCTCAAGTAACCATTCCCATTACGTGTTGTAAAGTTATACTTACCCTCTTCTTCCCTGCCTTCAAGTGACTCTTCCACTTGTGTATTTGTCTTTGTCACTGGCGTGGCTATAAACGCCCGCAAACCACAATGTGTCTGTGTTTGGGTCACTGGAGTGGGTTATAAACGCCCACAAACCCAGGAAGAGTCACTAAAAGGGGTGAGGGGATTGCCCAGATTAGACAAAGAGAGAGTAGGCAACCAAGTATAAGAAAATACTACCATTAGAGGCATATTCTCAAAACTCTTCACATCCGACCGCATTATATGTGGGCCCTCTGGGTTTGGCTTGGGGGGCCTTAGGGCGCCATAGGGTCTCAAGTTAGACCCAGAGGTGATCAATAATGCGGTCAGATGTGAAGAGTTTTGCAAAAAATTATAATTTTTTTATACTGATTCTATAAGCTAGAGAGAATGTCAGTATCTTCTTTGAGGCTCGCCTGTTTTTATTTTGCCCCGCAAACCCCTTTAAGACATTATGTTCTTCAAGTTTTGGGGGGTTTTATGGTTTTTTTTTTTTTTTTTTTGCAATGGGTGTCGTTAGCAAAAACGGCAATAAATTGAAGAGATTATTGTTGAAAAGTGGGGTTTGCGGGCAAAATAAAAATGGGTGGGCCTCAAAGAAGATATTGACATTCTCTGTGCAATGATTTAATTTCCTTTAAAAAAAAAAAATTCACTTGGATTACACATATTCAATATCTCAGGCTTTCTCTTCATCTGTTCAAAGTAAGAGCGAAGTTTTATGCCCCTTTTCTTCCTCATTTGCTGCTGTCATACTAACCAAACAAACATAAACAAAATTGTGTTCTCCTACTTTTTACTTATGTTGTTTCTGTAACAGTAGCGTTGCTATTTACCCCCAAATTGTATTTAATTTTATGCTCATTACCAAGTTCGCACTTTACCCTTTCTGTTAATATATAACAGTTGTCTATTAGGTTTATATTAGGAGACGTAAAATAAAATTTTAAAAGTACAAAAATTACGCATCTGCAATGGTTGTAAGAATGTGCGGTGCACGCGCATGCAGGTAAGTGACTTTGCTCTGCCATGCCCATCTGGAAAATATTAAGTAACTGATAATGTGGTGTCATATGCTGCACCATGTCTCACTTTGCGAGATTTAACCTGTGTGTTAGCTCTGTTAGGCCAAATTTTATGACTAATGCAGTACACTAAGAAGCTATATCTACTTTTCTTTTTGTGGCCGGACTCGGAACAAAGACAATCTGTTATTTTTTTTTTCCATTCTATCTCACGTTCATCTTTATTGGTTTTCAACACTCAGTTCTTCATTTTCTTTCATTTCAAAGTAGTGGTGCACTCTGGGTGGATGGAGATCATTCTTGGCAGCAGTGCAACTTCTCTGCTCTGGGGGAAGTCGCACCTGAATCAGGGAGGACTGGCTATTTGTGCCATCCTCGAGTATTTAGATAGTCCTTGACTCCCCAGAAGCCGTTGTGAGGGAAGAGTGGCTCTCAGACTCTGGGACTTGCCTGAAAATGTGCCATTACCCCACTAGACTCGCTCCTTTCATGGTATGCAACAGGAGAACACTCACCTTCCCTTCTCTCCACCACCCAGCCCCATGTACCACATGCACTAAGGGCAGCCAGTCTACAGGCGCTGTGTTGGGATTTTACTCGAAGTCAAAGTTAATCCCTGCATCTTTCATACTAATGGTTCAGTGTCAACACAGTTTTCTACCGTACACTCTTTCACTTCCAGTGACTTCCAAAGCTGCCTTTATTCACCAGTTATGAAAGACTGTTCTTTTAGCAGTTTTCTCTGGGACTAGACATGACATGACATGCAGCCCTTAGATGCCTCAGCCCTCAGGATCTGCTTGCTTATGATACCTTGCCAGCCACACTATATCTATGGCGAATACCCTGGTCTGTTTGTTATAATGCAAAGCAAATAGATGATCTGAATCACAGCCGGGGCCTTGCATAGCTTGCCAAATAACACTGCCTTTTTGGGATGCATTTGAAGAGGCAGTATTTCTCTGTATTTAACTCAAAATCCAGCACCTCCAGTTGTTCAGCCCTCACAGGCTCCAGTCTTTCCAGCTATGTCCACTGCTTTAATGGCTTAGGGCTTAACAAACTGTATTATCCTGGTGGTGATTATATGTTAACTTGGAAAGGAGACACCCCTCTCTTCACCGCTCCCTTAAATATGCTCTTCCCCCACAGTTACCAAGCAAGGTCTGGTGCATTCAGGGGCTTAGTTTTGTGCCAAGTTTGTAATTCCCATGGCAAATAGATACTGATTCTAGGATCTGTGCTTCCTCTGTCAAATTCAAAACAGACTCTCAAAGTTAGTTCAGGAAGTCTGTCCAGCCATAGGATTGTGTCTTTAACATTGATTTGAAGGGTGCACACTTCCAGATCCTTATAAGCATGTCAATGCTACCTAAGGTTTGACTGAAGGTGAAAGTTTTTGTTCATTTTTTTTAGTCCCATTCCTGTTTCCCATGGCGGTTCAGGAGAGGCATTGTCAGCCAGAATTGTTTAGTCCATCCACTTATGTGTCTTTTAGACAACTTTTGTTAATCTTTATACTATCAATGATTCTCTGCTGACATCATATAGTTAGAGTTATGAGTTTTGTGCTTTGCAGGGTTTCAGTATGAACCAGCTAAAAATGCATGCTTTCTCCATGTTGGTCCTGTATTGACATTTGACATGCTGTCTTTAAGAGGCTCTTCAGTGCATGAATGTGAGACTCATTTAACCCTACCCCTAACGGAGCCACGCCAGTCTGTGTGGGCCAGTGCACCCACTGCCTCTACCATCGGTTCAAGTGGCTCAACTTTTATGTGTGTATAGTTCATGGAGTATAGTTTCAATAGGTGATTCACGGATGGATGGATTTCACTTCCATCACTCACAGTCCTGATCTGTGTCCCTGACCTACCAAGCACAGATAGGTTCGTTTCCTACATACTTTGTAAAGATATGTCTACTCAAGGTTTGGGAGTGTAAAAGATCCCAGAGGAGATTAAAGTGATCAGCATAAGCCAGGATGGTAGGAGTATCCAAGCTCTTTGTGATCCTCCAGAATGGTTGGCCCATTTCTGGTTTACTGGCTCTTAACCTCATTCATGCCCCCATCTCTAAAGTTTACAGGTGTAAAAAGTCCTCTCTTGGGATCAGCGGGTCCATCCATCGGTTTTGCACTTTCACACTTTGCTTCTGTGCATCTGAGCCTACACCAGGACATCAAGATTTCCTGTGTAAGCAAGGGCATGGTTGGATCTTGGTAACTTTTTTTGCAGAGAATAGGAACAGAATCTTTGTATGACTATCCCTAGCAAAACAAAGGTCATGGTGTTTCTAATGTGATCATTTCCATCAGCTAGATCATTCAGCCTCTGGTTGGATAACATCTGAGGACACTTGTGTTCGGAGTACTGAAACTCTCAGTCAGTTCAGCAAGACCCACTGTCTTTATTGCTATCAGATAGCTGCGGCCCATCATTTGAGAACATTTTCATTCATGATGAAGCGGCCCATGTGGATTTCTGAAAGAGGCACTAAAGCCAGAAGAGTCCCTTAGATTCTCAAATTCTTTGATAATTTATGGCTCCATAAATGTAAAGATATAAATGAAATAGGGGAAAATCTGATTAATTTTTTTTTTTTTAAATGAAGAGGGGGGGGGGGGGGGTGGAAGAAGAGAGAGAGAGAGAGAGAGAGAGAGAGAGAGAATGATCGTAACAGTAGTGATAAAGTTATGGAGACTTGCAGATAAATCGCTTGCTTATGAAAACTACCTTTGACTTACTTGTGCTCAAAAAAGATATAATCATTGACATTTGGAATGAAAAGAAAAGACATATTTTCATATACTTGCAATTCATTATGACACATTTTTCTTTGTCTGTTGGCAGGACATCGTGCACATTGTCAGAAGTACAGCACAGATGGTTGGGGCCTTGATCAGATCAACAGAGTAAGACATTTAGCAGGAAAAAAGTTTTATTTTTTAAAGCCTGATAAAGACTATATTGACTGAAAACCTAATGTAGAGTGGGAGAGGAGTTGTAATAATATGCCTTTGTTGATTTGTTTGTGAGGAGGAAGGTCATATCAGAGGAAGTGAATTAAGAGCATGCCATGATAAATTTGAACACTTTGAAATGCTAAAGAGCTTCACATCAGAAAAAGGGAGCAGAAGGAAATGTTAGGATACTGGACAGATTAGTCTATGATCAGTTAATGTGCTGTCGTATGTGAAAACTGTTTCCATTGATTTACCAGTGTTCTGTTACAGACTTTGCCCTTTCTTTCAAGGTCAGTCTGTTTGTGGGAATCCGTTGTCTGAAACTGATTTATATGTCTGTGTGTGTGTCTGTGCCTTGAATGTTCATCAGTATTTACAATCTTATTAATTACCTGAAAACTTAGTGAGAAAGATTTATTGATTTAGTGAACTAACAAACACAACTTCACCATATACCACCTTTGGATTATACTGCTGTTTGGGAAACAATGCATTATGTCTAACTTTTATGCAGGCTAGTTACAGTCCTATATATCCAAAAACTATATTGTATATTCATGCATACAGGCTAGGGTGTTCAAGAGCGTTAAATTTTTGTTAAAGATGAGCTACAGAGCATGACAAATGTGTTTGTGTTTTGCCATGCCAAGAAAGTTACTGTGTGTGCATTCGTGCAATAAATGCAGAGCATTAAAAGTGCATTTGTGCAGCAAGTTGCATTCTGTAATCTTTTTTTTGTATCAAAGAACAGGCAACAGTGTCTAAAACTGTTATGGAGAGAAACTACACGCTATAACAGGTATCTCTATTCATGAAAGCAAGACATACAGAACTCAAAGAGTGTTTGTTGCTAAAAAAAAAACTGCAGAAATAGTGTCTGTCTCCATGCAAGTGACTGCTGTGGATAATGTCTGTGCTTGTGTCTATGTTCCTGCAGGGAGGTAACAGACTGTGCATTCCTGTTTCATACTGGTAGCTTGCAGATACTTACATATTCAGTAGTTATGTAGGCAGCATAGTTACACTATGTGCATTTGATGTTTGTATGGGGAAATTATACAAGCTGAATATGTTTCTAATGTTAACGCAGGCAACCTGCAGCCCAAGACATGAAGTACTACACCATGCTTGGGGCCATTTGTGAAGACCTGCTTAAAGAAGTGACTGAAACACATCATAAAGATGAACATCGTGAGGATGATCATCCAGGCTATGGTGCTGCTACAGCTGTCCATTGTGACCATGCTGGGTCGTCAGAATCAGTGCAACATAGCAAGAAACCGTGTCATCATCCATCAGCTTTTGTATTCTGTCAACTTATGGTTTACAAATGTTCACTGTAATAACGCTTACGAGTGGGAAACTCTGGTGAAGGTTTGTCATCCCCCCCCCCCCCCGGGTTTTTTTGTTTTTTTTAAAGAATCCTTAATGGAAAAGAGAAAAAAAAAATTGAACACTTGAAGACTGTTTCAGAAAAGCTCTAAACACCTGTCAAAAAATGTGTTACAATTTCTGCTGACAGTGATCTTCACCATATATCCATCCAAAGATACACCCAAAGAAAATTGACTTTGTAGCATGCTAACTTGCCAGAGAAGTGACTGACTGAATGAGTATCAAACAGTAAACTAATCCATAAACAATAAAGCTTAAAGTACACATAATGGATTAAATTGATCAGTTCTCCATTTTTTTATTCTCATTGTTGTTGGTTTTGTTGCCTTTTGAGTGGCACTATTCCCATTCTAAACTCTTCCACACACACAGCATTATCCAAGTTCATGCTGTCATGTCTCATTGTAAGCAATAGACAGAAACTGTTTGTGTGTGTTAGGCTATCACAATCCCCCGTTCTTCTGCCCTGTTCCCCTTTGTACTGAAGTCGTCAAGTCAGTTCTGCAACAAACCCCAAAACCTCCCTCTAGATCTGTATCATTAGTTTTCTACGTCATAGACATCACAATGTTCCTACGTCATAAGCTTAGATACATGTCATCTCTCTTTCTTCAATGGAATGTAAATAAACTGTTGGGGCACACAGAAAGTGTTGAATATTGAATCCCGAACTGTAACTGCATGGTTTGTAAACTGTAGACAAATGTAACATGTCTGAACAAAGCCAATTTTGCTCATAAGAGCTGATGTGCTGCTGGCCAAGCAGCTAGTTCATTTTGCTGATGAACAGCTGGGGGTTGTCCGTCTGTCTGCCGCCATCATGCTGTTCTTGTAGGTCCTGCCTGTTCTTCCTGATCTATCCCTCTTTGGTGTAGACAATATAAGAGCGGGGCATCAATGCGGCCTAGACTACTGTCCCTTCTCGCTAGTTGTCCACCCACACTTTCTGCCCCAGTACCAGCTTCGTTGGTGACCTGGCCCGGTGATGTTTATTGAAGTTGCGGTGCTGTCGTTCTTTCAGCTTCTTGCTGGCCTCATGGTATCCAGGCACTGAACAGCAAGGTTGGAGTTAAACAGGCGCCTTCGGCACATGTGTGCGCAGTTGTCAACCCATCAACAACTTGGTAGGGCTGAATCCGCTCTCCAGTGGCGTGCTGCAGTAGGCCAGTAAAGCCAGGTACATATTGTTAGACTTTTCCAAAGTTCCTTGACTGTTCTCACAGCTCTCTCTGCTTCTCCATTACTCTGTGGGAACTCGGGGCTGGAGGTCAGGTATGTAGAGCCATAATCCAGTGCAAAGCTCTTGAAGCCTGTGGAGACGAACTGAGACCTTGCTGTGGGATTCCATGTGAAGCAAATACAGCTTTCATCTGTTGATCATCATTGCTGATGTTGCAGCGTTGACAGTCATGACCTCAGTGTACTTTGAGTAGTAGTCAACCAGCTGCAAATGTTTTGCCCCTTTATTGTACTCTCAGTTCTTATAGAACAGGGAGTACTTTACAATGGGAATGAGAAATGCTGTCTGTCTGTGTGTCTGTCTGTCTGTGGTCAAAAATGTGTTCCACTCGCTCCAGACAAAAACTTCTGGGCCAATCTGTCTGAAAATTTGTAGGTATGTTCATTATGGGTCACGGATGATGCCTGATGTTTTATTTTACCAAAATAGCTGTTACTAACGGCTACAATGGCCCAGAGAGCGGTTTTCTTCTTTATGGAATATCTCAGTGACGAAATACATCATGACGCATGTTTGACTGTGATGTCAAATACATTATGATGCATGTTTGATTGTGAGGTTTTTCAGGAAGATAAACTGGGAGTAACTTATATGATTTGCATCTTGTCTCAAATAGGTCAGCCCCAACCAGCAGCCACGGTCCCTCAGGTGTTTCTGTTGGGAGGAGTGGTTCAGCTGTGTTTCTCCTTTGCCTGCAACAGTCAATACATTTCAGCACAAACTGCTCTATATCGTCTCAAATCTTGGGCCACCACAATGAACGCTGTGCTGCTCTCTTGCATTGACCACTCCCTGGTGGCTGTCATGAAGCTTTTGTAGCATGTCATTTCTCAGTGATAAAGGCACAATGATTCTCTTCTCTCTCATAAGAATGCCTTCTTGTGCTGTTATTTTGGGACACCACTGCCCAGTATGGCCCCGTCTTCTCCGGTTCAGACTATCCATCACAGCAGTATTTTTGCAGTGTGCTGCAAGTGGTGTCAGTGTTCTGTGCCTTCTACATCTCATCCAGCCCTTTATCAAAGGCCAACAGGTCACTGACGACACTGTGGACATAGGCGTCCATTTCAGCTTCATTTTGCTGATTCAGCTTAACCGACAGCCCACTTGGCACACTTGATAGTGCGTCAGCCATCTCTAGCTGTTTTCCAGGTATGTGCTTGATGATAATCAAAGCGCATCAGTCAGAGGTGGTAGCATTAGGTGTGCGCAGTCAGAGTGTCAAGTACTTTGCTGCCAGGGACAGCAATCGGTGGCTTATGGTCTGTTGGACAGACTGCTTTGGAATGAGGAGCTCAGTAAATCTCTCTCACACATCTCTCTTGCCCACATCGCGGCTGGTGCCTCTTTTTCAATTTGGGTGTACCATGTTTTTTTGTGTGACTTGTAGAACTTGATGCTTATGCTGAAGGTTTCCAGTGGTTGACATGTTTCTGCATGACCACACAATCAAGGCCAAATGATGAAGCATCAGCCAACATTTCATTTCCCTGCTAGGGTCATACCATGCCAATGTTGGCGTTTTGATCACTTCTTCCTTGACCTGCTTGAAGGTACAGTTGTGCGCCTCATCATTCTAGACCCAGTCGCTCTTGGTGCTCAGCAGCTGTCTCAGTGGCTTGCTCAGCTCAGCCAAGTTTGGGGTGAATTTATTCAGTTGGTTTGTCATCCCAAGAACAGGTGAAGTTTTGCAACTTTTGTTGGTGGTGCCACCTCTGAAATATCACTTACTTTGTCAGGGTTAGTTTTGATCCTGCTTCCACCAATGATATGTCCCAAATATTTCACCTCTGACCTGGAGATTTCACACTTGTGATTCAGGGTGACTTGGTTTTCTTCAGCCTTTCTAGAGCTTTTTTTTAAACGCTGGTCATGTTCTTCCTGCATGCGGCCCCATACAAGGACGCTGTGCCCTCCAGTCCATCCAGCACCTCACTAAAGCATTTCTGAAAGTACTCACTCGCGCTTGAAATTCAAAACGGAAGGGCGCCTGATGCAGTTCCGGGGGGAGGAGGGGAGATGATGAATGTTGTAAGGAGCAGAGACTGTGGAGATAGAGGGATTTCCAAAACCTATTTTTGGCATCTAGTTTGGAGAAAAACTTTGCCCCATTCAGTTTTGCTGGAGTACTGTCCACAGATGGCGTAGAGTACAATTCTCTCTCCACGCTCATGTTGAGGTGCATCAGGTCCACAGAGATTCGGGCTTGGCGTCCAGTTTTTGGGAATAACGACCATGCCTGCACACCATGGTGTAGGCTTATGTACTTTTCTGATGACATCTTCTTTCTCCATCTTCTCTATTTCAGCACGCACTGCATCATGAAGGGCAATTGACACTCTTCTGTGGGCGGTCAGGGCGTAGGGCCTGGAATCCTGTTTCATTCCAATATTATATTCAGAGTCCATTTTTCCTAGTTCCCTAAACACATCAGCAAACTCTTCTCTGAAATTCTTTTCTATTTCATTTGGGGCTTCTTTTACTGTGTCTGTCTTTACCTCTTCCTTTATTTTCACTTCTTCTTCTGCTTTATGGCTATCAACTGCTGCAAGCTCAACAATTTCAATAATTGCAACTTCTCAATTGCCGGTCTACTAAGAAGTGGGCGCTTCAAATTCTTGATGACGTTCACTTCTCAACAGTCTTCTTTCTGGCTACTTTTAGCATGACCTGAATCTTCCCCACGACGTTCAGCTTAACTCTGTCTGGCCCATACAGCACCCTACCTGCAGGTGATAGCCTTACTACCAAAGAGGAGTGGTTTAGGGTGAGCTTTTACCTGATCCTCAAGTCTGATGTTGATGTAGACGGATGTGACATGGATAGCATTTTCCACACTAGCAGTGCATGATAGTGTGTGACGCTCACCATGAATTGTATATAGACAATATTCAAACTTGACACAGGAGCAGACATCTTGGCTCTACCGGCAGAGATGGTAAAAGGAAAACTTGCTCTGATACTTTCTTGAGCTTTTCAGGCTGTTTTCAGTCCACTAAATAACTTGAGCCTTTTGTTGTCAGCGTGGGTTCCATCCCACTTCTGATACCATTTACTGAAGTCAAGTCAGTTCCGCAGCAACCCTGTAACCTCCCTCTGGATCTATGTCATAAGTATTCTACATCATAAGCTTCCTACGTCATAAGCTTTGAGATACTTCACCCTTGTCCCTTGTCTCCAACCAGGGTAAGACCTACTGTGTTCAGTCACTCTGGTGGCATTGACTCTTGTTTCGTAATGGGGGACTTGAGAGTTGGTGTCCTGCTATGCTGGCTCAAAACAGACATCAGTGAACGCTACTTAAGTCTCTCTGCAGAAATACAGTGTCTCCTCAGTTGGGTTGCTCATTAGTGTGAGTGACGTCTGTTTGTGGATTGCTGATGCTGGGCTGCGGCAGGACAACATTGTTGTGTGTTGTTCATCAGGACCAGACAGTATCACTACACTTTTCTTTCCAGCTTAGCTGTTTCTGCAGAGTGATGAATTTAAGGCATGATAGCAGACAGGCATTCGTGGAGTCTCTCTATACCTGCAAAATTGTCTTTATTGCTAAAAAACAAAATCGGCACACAAACTGCAGCAGTTTCAAGTCAGTCTTACACCAAGTGCGGACCAAACAAAAAATACAGTTATGGTGTTCTTCGTGACACACACACACATGCATGCACGCACACAACTTTTCGTTTTGTTATGATGTATTTGCTTGTTTAAGATTGTAATATTTCATGTTTATTCTTTCAGTTCATTGAAGAGTGTCTGGAGATATCGGAAGAAATTCCCAACGAAACCATAGCTGAACAACTGAAAAACTTGTTCTTTGGCGTTGTGAAGGATCTTCTGAATAAGGTATAATCAATAAGGTATAATTTACACTTTCTTAGAAAATACATAAAATACGTATGTATGGTGCATGGAATGGTTTTGGTATGTCTCCCAAGTGAGATGACCATCAGTCAGCCTCTTCCCTGTGTTTCCAGTCCAACATAGATGTTCACTGATCTTACCCAACAGGTATCAATTGACACGGCCCACCCCTAAAAACTGTTAGACCAAACCGTTTGGAAAGAGCTATAATGAGACGACCGTTGGCACTCGACCAAAGCTGACGAGGGGTGAGGGTACTTGGAGATCAACATGACCCAATCATGATGCAGTGAGTCTCATTGTCATGTAAAATTATACCCAACACAGCAAAACTTACCCAATAAGTTGGAGTGGGATTGAAAATTCTGACAAATTTCATGTTGGAAACTGGAGCAGAGTAGACATGAGATAAACACCACCAGAAGTCATTGGTATTTAGAGAAGCAAGTAAAAACTGCAATGTTTTTAGTTGGAAGGGTACAACCGTATCTGTCATCTATATACTTCAGTCTGCTGTCAGTTAGATTACCTAGTGATATCTGTCAGTGAGTTTGTAAAGAACTTGTCCACTCCTTTCCAGTTTCCTCCAAGAAATTTGTCAGAATTTCCAAACCGGGTTCAACTTATGAGGTAAATCTCGCTCTGTTGTTTGTAATTCTAACTCCTGCTTGGTGTAAACCAAAGCAAGGAGTGGCTGTGAAAGTAGAAATTAACCTGTGTGTGCAAGTCATTTTAGGCAGAAATTCAAGTACAAGTCCATTGCAAACTACCATGTGCATTGCAAACTACCACTCACCTCACTTCTTGTTTACATGGGTGGGAGTAGTTCCGTATTATACGGATTTCTGTTTTGGCAATTTTTTTCCCACCGTCTGTCCTTTGATGGATGCGTGCGCTGGTTCACTGATCCATAAATTTTACTCTTCTGCCTCAACTCTTACACGTTTGTAGTTTTTTTGGTTTTTTTTTTGCATGAAATAGTTTTAACTATATAATACTGAGAAGTATCAAATTCAGGGTTTGTATCACAGGTGAAAGCAGTAAACTGTCGTTAAATGTCAAGTTTTCATCAGCATCTGGGACGCTTTGCCCCCAGACTCCCCAGCAGGGTGCTGTCCCTGCACCCCACCAGGGGCCTTGAGCAGCCCTTGGACCCTCCAGGTGCAAACTTTCCAGTATTACAAACATTTCTCACTCCCACCAATGTGTTTATGAAGTGATCAAGAATGATTTGTTCAAAGTTTGAGTTTATTTCACAGGCATGTTTTTTGTTGTTATTGTAAAAAGCAGCTGAAAATTGAAGCATTTCACTAGCTGGCAGATGATTGTAGGTTCAAGAGCCAAGGGACAACAGCCAGCCAAAGAGAATGATAAGGAATGAAATGGAATTTCTTCCCTTCTATTTCTTTTCCAAAATGCCAGAAACACACCTCAGGCTACAATGCTTCATATACATATTCTGGAAAACTGGACTGCAGAGCCAGCAGCACAGTGCCGCAGACAAAATGGGCCTGACAGAAATTTATGCTGTCTGTCGCAGCTTCTGTGTTATCTGACTCGCCGTCCATTCAAAGTACTGTTGATGAAAAACCTCAGAACTCAAGGCATAAAATGAAGCATGGCTTGTTGGTTGGCATTCATCAGTCCCGAGAGACATTGGTGTTGCACAATGGATCAGTCAGTTGTGGAGCTGCAGCACCTGCTGTGGCTGAAGAGCCTGACCCTCAAGTGGCAGACTCTTTAAACTCTCCAGGGCATAGGCCTGGGCAAAGTGTATGGAGAGCCTGGGGCATCGGTCATCAGAATCCCTCTCTTGGCTTTGCTGGCAGGATCCAACAGAAAGGAAAAGCCAGTACAGTATGGTGCCAGCGCCACTGCAGGAGTTGCCAGGTGTCACGGTGTGTCAACCAACTACCTAAGGGGTTTCCATTCCGGATTTCTTTCAGGGTTTACTGCCTTAGCCTTTGTCTGTCCTGAGACTTCCACAAAGCAGTCAAGCTATTTGACCCATAGCTGGCAGTCTGGTTTGCAGACACCAGCGTGTATCCACATACCATTGGGCCCACATGCCACACGTCTGGGGGCAGACTTCCTCCGAGTCCCTTGTAGATTAGTCTGAGTGTGTAAAGTCCCAGTTGACATGTGTTGCCAAGAGGAGGCACTACCTAGGGCTTGCTGTTGGAGAGGCTATATACTGACGGGCAAAGACTGATGCATTCTGCTCCCCCTTTTCATGGTGCTGCAAGCAGCGGTGCTAGTCCAAGTGGAGGCTGAAAGTGAGAGGTGACAAGCACACCAACACTTTGCCAACACACTTGGCTTCACCAACCATTGAGACAGCACAATGAAGCATGTCACTTTTGATAATTTTGTTAACGGTGCAGATTATGAGTTAAGAGAAAATTTGGGCCTTACAGTCCAATTTCGTTCTAACGAATTGTTGTAATGAACAAAATACATTAATTTTTGTGACTTCAGTGATGTGTATATAATAATTTTATAGGTTCTGAGGCACTTATATTTTAAAGGGTTTGCATGAAATGGTCAAGGTTCATCAATTAAGGGAGATAAGGGGGAAGATAACTCTTGAACAAAACATTTCTTCTGCTGTCGCCAAGGGATATGTATGTATTGTAGCACCTGGCTACACATACTCTCCCTCAGCACAGACACAACATAGATTTTTTTGTTGTCTTCAAAACACAGAACTTTAAAGGGGTCTTGATGCTCTCCCTAACATACATACTTTAAAATGCTGTTTACATAAAACATACATTTTTTTTTTCAGTTGATACACATTTTCATGTCAAGGACATGAAGTGTGAGGTGCCTCTGTCCTGATGTCAGTACCATTTGCATAACAAGCTCATAGTTGGTTCTTTTAGAACGAATTGTTCCCCAGGATCCCCAAATGTCCAACACATGTAATGCATTATTTCCAATCCAGATCAGTGAGAACTGTGTGTGTATACAGGTTTTCATTCAAAAGTTCCCTCTATAAGTCGTTGATCATGGCCTGTGTTGCCAAAGGTAAATGCCTTTATCTTTATCTCACAAACATCTGAGCACTGAGTGTGCCATACACATGGCACTGAGAGAGGTTCCTCTTTTCACCAATGCCAACAGAAAGCTGACCCCTTCTGGAAAGTGGCGAGACTGGATCCACTTCACACTCATGCATGTATCAGGTCCACTTTAGATATACACATTGGACATTTTGGGGGGTTCCTGGTTGCCATGATGACATGAAAGTGGTGGCAGAATCACCAAAGTCCTGATGCTTCCAGTTGTTCCTTGATATATTGTGTATTAGTAAATCCATCCTGTTTCTCAGAGGGTAATTTTGGGCTTTGTCGTCTACTTGAATGAGCTAGCATCTTGGCATGTCAGTGGCACAGGATTTGTTTACAGCATGTTGGCAACCATTGGCCAGAAGATCTATTTTTTTCTAGAGGTGCCACTTGTATGCCTTCTGCTCTTTCTGCCTGTATTTTGTTCAAGAATCTTGGCAGAAGACAGGAAAGAGGAATACAGGACACAAAATGATTAGCCCCCTTGAGGGTGAATGCATGAATGACAAAAACAAGGGGTTCAGGGCAAAGCATTACAGCTGTTGCGCTATCACACATCAGTCACACATTAACCTGCCTGATGTTGGGAGGCAGTGTCTATGAGTCAAAGAGGACTAGCTGTAACTCATGGTAATTGATGTGCTATTGTTTTTTTTTTAGTCTGCTGACAGATAACAAATTTTTCCAGTTCCGTCCAAACCTAAAAGAGTTCTCTGGTGGTCACAAAGAAGACATAGTTTTATGTAGGCTGCACAATGGCCATTTGTTTTTAACTCATTTGCCCCTTTTAAAGAGTGAAGAATGTCTGTGTGGGTCATTCCATGTCGTGTACCCACTTACAGTAAAATATTCTGTCAGAGCATTGGGACTTGCATGGTGTGGGACACAAAACACTTTACAGCGGACTACATGAAAACCTGTTCAGAGATGTTCCGCTTGATATGATCTTGAATTTCTGAAGGAGATTAACATTTTTCATTTGATCTAAGATTTTACAGAAGAAAGAATGTTAACAAATTTGTGGGGGGTTTTTTTTGGAAGGTTTATTTCAAAGGTTTATGTGAATGATCTTTTTTTTTTTTAATGACATGTGAGTTGATGTTGATGTGGTGACAGCCCTGATATGGCCCTTTGCAGTCGGCTGGGCTAAAAGCAACATTATTTTACCTTGCTAAGATGGTATCAAAATCAGGACAGCTCCCCATATTGTGCATTTGTGCTTAAATGATATGTGAAATCAGAAAAAAGACCCCCTAAAGCAAAAAAACAAAACAAAAAAGAAAACACGTAAAATGTAGAAGAGCATTTGGAAGAGTGTAGCTCTCAAAGTGAAAGTGATCCTGGATCTGCGCTTTGAGATGGACACAGCATGGCTCTCCGTTAAAGTTTAATGGGTTCATCATTTTGGGTTTTGTTGCATCTTTCCATAAGCTTGGTTTAAATTGGTGTGTTGTCTTGCCGGATCTAACTTTTACTCTGACCTTCATCACTGATCTGCATGTAGATTTAGTGGTTTTTCTCTGTGTCATATTCCAACTGAACTGCTATTCCATATGCATGTCCCTCCCATGCATATATGTACTTTTACTGTCCTCTGATTCCATGTGGAATGTTTGCGTGCACACAAGAATGCAAGCATGTGCAAGTGCACACATATATCCACACCCTATACATATATGCAGGCATGCATACATGCACACACTTGTATACAGGTATGCATACACACACATACACACACAAATATACACATATGCTCATCCACTCTCAAACAAAAACACACATACACGCAAACACACACACGCACACACATACTGAAGAGTGTCACATGTGTGTGCGCAGCATACACAATTAGAGTTGTGGTGCAGATCATGTTTACAAGGGTATGAGGCCTGACCAGTGAGTTACATTATTATTAGGTAAGGCTTTTGCAAAGTCTACTCTGTATGACTTTTGTGAAAATCTTTTCTTATTAATGTATGTATTCCCATATTTGTTTGTTTAGTGTAACGAATCCCATATGTCTGACAGCTGGACCCAACGACAAGACTGACGGCTTGTGTCAAGCTGATGGAGAGAGAGGACTTGCTGAATTCTGTGGTTGAACAGGATATGCATATCTACCTTGAGCAAGCCCTTGCAGAAGTGAGTGTTTGTGTAGCTGTTCTGATTGTTTCGTTGGGTTATTAATGTCGCTGAGAACACTCCGCTCTTTTACAGTCTTTCATAGCAGATGCCTACTAGAAACTACTAGCCATTCATGAGTCAGTTATTGATGACTAACCTAAAGTGCAGATCAGTAGAAAGTGAGCTAGGTTAGTCTTGTTAAGCCTTTTGCATTTGTTTTGCCCGTATTCGGCTGCTCTGTCTCCCCTGGTGTTCATTATGGCCGCAACCGGCCGCACGTGCCATGTTACTTTCCCTCACATACTGCGACCTTGTTTTCAGTCAAAGCTGGCCAAAATAAATGGGCATCCCTGAGAGGTGTCCAGTGAAAGCTTAGCAGTAGTATGGGGTGTGGGAAACGATTCACTCACAAAGACTAGGATCGTGAACTGATGGCATTCCATTGATTTCACAAAAAATATGAATACTAGGAGCAGTTTTGGGTTGGAAAATGAAGATGCAAGAGGGTTAAAGAAAGAAGTTAAACATGGTCAGTCAGGTTCCTGGAAGCTCTAAATCATAAACTGGGATCATTGTGAAGAGACTGATGAAAGATTAAAAACTACCATTTAATGAAACGCTGTGATCCCTGTAGTGTTGTGAACGAGTTTTGATGTAAGGGACATTACTCATATGCTTTTACGTGTAGAGCCTCATGCAGATGATAAACAGTTTTGATGGCAACCATCAAGAAGACCTGAGTCAATACAACAGTTATTTCTGCATCAACATGAGATGAAAGTTTCTGTTGTATGAATCCATGTAACAAACATTCTACAACTCCAAGCAGTCACAACATCACATTGGCAACCATAAGCCCTTGGTCTCCATGTTCAACCAGCCGAGGACTCAACTGTCTGCTTGCATAGGACATTGGATCATGAGAATGCAGCCCCTACCAAACAACGATACAGTATGGACCTAGTTTAGACAATCCAGCAGATTGCCTCAGTTGATATCCTCTGGAACAACAATAGAGTAGTTGAGAAAAGAATAGCTCAGAAGAATATGTCCCGTATGTTGTTGAAACCTCAACTCCAAAAGCGATGACTGTGCACTGAAACTGCAAAGGATCCGACTCTTACTGCTGTCACCAATTCCTTGCTGACAAATCATTGGTTCACCAATGACAATCAAGTCAATGCAAAGACATTCCAGACACTCTATCAGTGTCGCTCAGAACTGACACTAGCACACAATTCCAGTGTGATCCTCAAGAGTTTATTGCGTTGTTCTGCCAGACCCACTCCACCTGAAAGCAGTGAAAACAGTTCACAGTGGACATCAAGGAATAGTAAAAACTATTGCACTTCTCTCATGAGAGAAAACATGGTTTTGTGGCATGCAGAAACTGGTTGAAGAAGCTGTCAAAGGCTGTATGACTGGCCAAATTTTCAACTCCCAACTGCTGAAAGAGAACCCCTGAAAATGTCACCATTACCGTCTGGTCCATGGCAGGAAATCAGCGCAGACTTCGCTCAGCTCTCCACAGGACAGTACTTACTTGTAGTGACAGATGAATACTCCAGATATGTCACTGTTGACAGTCTTGAATCAACAATTGCACGCTCTGTCATTCCCACACTGGAGAAGATTTTTGCTGAAACTGGATTTCCACATTCCCTCAAAACAGACAATGGACCCCCATTTACAAGCTATGAATTTGCAAAATGCATGGCTCATTCAGGATTCAAGCACAGAAAAATCACACCATTATGGCCTCGTATGAATGCTGAAACTGAAAGATTCATGAGAACCATCAAGAAATCTGTCAGAGGTGCCATTGCACAACACAAGAACTGGAAACAAGAAATGTACAAATTCCTCATGGACTACAGATCCACTCCTCACTCTTCTTCCATTGGAACTCCACCTGCTACTGCATTTTTTGGTTGCAACCTCAAGACAAAACTACCAGAAGTCCCATTCCAACAGCCTGGTGATGAGGAGATGAGACTCAAAGACACCAAGACCAAGAGGAAGATGAAACAATATGCTGATAAGAAATCCTATGTCAAGCCAAGCAAAATTCAGATTGGTGACAAAGTCCTGCTGAAAGAACATTCTATGTCCAAATCCTCCACTCCCTACAATCCTGTTCTATTCACAGTCATTCAGAAGAAAGGCACCATGGTGACTGCCAGAAGAGACAATCAACATATCACCAGAAACAGCAGTTTCTTCAAACCTTCTCCCAGAACTTCTCCTCCTGCTGAACTGATGTCTGACTTCAGTGATGTTGAAGCTGATACACATCCCCATGCAAATGCAAAACATGCACAACAAAATACAAACACAGACAAAACTACTTCAGACAAATGCTCAAACAACTCACACCCTCCCGTGACCGTTGCTAATGTTCCATGCTATTTGTCTGCCAAAGAAATTCAGTGACTATGTTCTTTCATAAACTTGAACAGACAAGTATTGAAGAAGATGGACATATTGCTGAGTTATGAAAACACCACATTTGAAAAGAATTCAGGCAGGCATTTTATTGCACAATTTTTTTCAGGTGTGTGTCTCATAGACCTTAAATGACTAAAATGTTTTCATTTTGAGATGTCTGTGCCTACTGTTGCTTAATTGTTAATATGCAGACTGGTTATTGAAGCTTGTTTATTCTCTTCAAGAACTTATTTTAAGTCTTAAGGAACAAAAAGAAAGAGAGAAGAGAAAAGTGACTGTTCTATTTACTTTGAAATATGCATTACATTAAAAGTGAAGATTTAAATTTAAACAAAAAGTGTCTATAGAAGTGCTATGCAAGTGCTTGTGTTCATGAGAAATATTTTTGATAATAAGATTAGAAACAAACAAAAGGTTTATTAACATTTTTGTTTATTAGTTTATCCATTTTATTTGCATCAGTGAATTTATCGTTCACTTTTATTTGTTATATTAGTATGATTAAGTGTTATATTTAAAAAACAACCCTTGATTTGAGAAAGAGGGTGATGTAGTGTTGTGAATGTGTTTTTGATCTGAGGGACATTACTACTCATATGCTTTTAACATTAAGAGCCTCATGCTGATGATAAACAGTTTTGATAGCAACCGTCAAGAAGACTGAGTCAGTTCAAACAATTATTATCGCATCAACATGACTTGAAAGTTTCTGTTGTATGTGTAACCCGTAGTCTTCTGGGTTTTAAATTTCTTTAGTTCAGTGAACTTGAACGCTAAATAACCCTCCCTTTTCTTGGGGTACATTTTGGGGTGAGGTGCGTGATTGTTAGATATCTTTGCTTCTAACTACTCAAATGCAATTACTAATATAACAGACTGGAGTCCATAAATAAATACAAAAAGCGTTTATTTGAATAACAGGGACTAAGAGTCAAAATACTAAAGGAAAGCAAAAAGAACAAAAAATCTTCCCAGATCAGCCCAGAATATTTCCTTTCCAACAGTGTGGCCTATCCACACACAACCACATGGAAAAAAAAAAAAAAAAAAACCCCAGCTCAGAGATCCTGAGAACTTTTTAGAGTTTTGCAGAATTTAGAGTTTCAAAGTTTTCAAAGAATTTAAAGTGATTTTAGAAGCTTTTATTTAATCTTTATGAGTCTTAAGAGCCTTTAGGAGTTAAACAAGAACCAGTACTGACAACCAAAGAACAAAACCAAGGATCTCGAGCCAAAAGAAAAAAATCATCTGAAAAAAAAAAGAAACACAAGACACATACTGATTTTTTTGTCTGATCTCTTCACATTAATTTCTTCAATTAAATCAGTGGCTACACATAATCCTGAAAAGACAACCATGGCTGAAAAGAAAAGTTAAACTACAAACCATAGCATCTTAGATATTAAATATACTAAAAATGCACTTACAAAATCAACAAACACATGTTACAAGAAAAACTGAAAACAATGTGTAATAAATATGCCAATAAACTGACTCTCCCGCATGTCACCCATGCCAGATTGATATTTCCCCTTTGTCTCTGACCACATGTTTCTCAGAAATTCCTTATTTTATGTGGGGGGTACATATGAATCCAAGCAACAAACATTCTACAACCCCAAGCAGTCACAACATCACAATCCCACCAAGGGGGCATAGTGGATCATGTTTTGAAGAAGGAAAATGCATGCAAATATTTCCTCAGCTTTTGCAAGGACTGGCTATACATTTAAAACACAAAAAAGTGTAATTCACTGTGCATGTGTGTGTTTGATTGGTTGGAATGTGGGAATGTGTGTAGTGCAAGCACAAGAGTATGCATGTATCTGAATGGACATGTATATATGCTTACTTATATGAGACCCACACAATTATGGTGTGTGCCTGGATATGTGCATTTGGGTATGTTTGTGCATATGTACATGTGTGTGTAATTAAATTTAAGCCCTTTGAACATCAAGGTTTTTTTTTTCTGGCTGCAGGACATGGACAAGATAGAGCATGAGCTACAATCGTGGGGCCCACACAGCATTGTTCTTCAGAACTCTCTCTCTAATCTGTGCAAAAAAAAGTGGAGCAAAAGTACTGTCCAGTCAAGAGAAGATCAACTGAAGCTTCTTTTTATGTGGAAGCCAATGGTGATATTTTTGCGCAGCTGCATCAGTAAGTCATTATTGATTGGCAGTATTGAGGTACTGTTGTTGTTCTTTTTTAACAGTGCCTTCCTTCAAAGGGTGTGTGTAAGTTTGGTCCGTTACTATTCAGTTTGACTATTTGTCTGTAATGAAAGCCATGTATGGCAACGTTTCTGGACAAATCAAGTTGAAATTAGGCATATAAAGAGGTCAGTTTGATAAATAGTAAAATAAATCTGGATTGCATGCATTGCTCAGGTTATAAATGGAAGAAGACATGATCTAGGCAGCTATGACTAATGGAATCAGGGATGTGTATATTACTAGGCAAAGGTAATACAAAATGATGTCCAGTTGAACTAGAATTTGATTGATTGCTTAGATATATAACTACTTGTAAAGATCATGTTTAAAGCATTATGAGTTCATGGACAGAGAAATTATGACTACCATGAAATGAGTACTAAGTATAAGCCCATTAGTATGTACACACTCACCCCTTATTTGAATCGAAAAGTATGGACAGGATACAATTTTGTGAACAGAAACTATGATCCCAATATCCCAGTATTGACTTTTGTTGAAAATACAGGGCATTTGTTGCCAGACTTTATTTTCAAACCATTTCAGATTCAGCCTTAGGTTGGTGGTAGTGCGACTGTTGTGGTGGGGGTGTGTAGTTTGTGTGCTTGAAGTGAAATGGGAGTATTTATAAGAGATGTGACTGGGGGGGGTAAAAAAACAGGAATCGTAGAGAACTCAAAGAGCAACTAAGAAACACGAATGGTGAACGAAGTTGGAAGGGTGCTAGAAAATAGTACCAGAGAATGAGACAGGGGGGGGAAAAGGGGTGGAAGAGTGCTGGGGAAAATAGTGCTCGGGTAAAAAAAAAAACCTGGAAAGCAAGATTTCTGATAAAAAAAAAAAAACAAAAAAAAAGGCCAATCTATAAAACTAGGGGCAGGAAAACTAAGCGATAAAAAGGGGATAACTCTCAAAGATAGTAAAGGCCTAAGGGAGGTGGGGGAAACTTTTAAAAAAAGCCCCCCCCTCGGAGCCGCCCCCAACCGACCTAGAATGTAGCACCCCAATTCCACCCAAGGCCAACTCCAATGAATGACGTGAACGGAAACTAGCATCACACAAAGAAGAAGCGGAGTGTGGGTGATAGTGTGGGGACTAAAAAAAGGGGTGAACTGTTGGGGGCCGGACGGGTTGGGGGTGATGGTGGTGTTGGCGTGGGGTGGGGGATTGGGGAGGCAGGTGTGAAAGAAAGAAGATGTAAGATGGAGAGAAAGGGAGGGAAGAAAAGTATCCTGAAAAATCTAAACGAAACACAAATCACAATGGGGGTATGTACGAACGAGTCAAAACAAAAAAAAAGGAAAAGAAAGAAAGGGGAGGAGGGGGGGAAAGAGGGAAGGGGAGGTGATGAAAGGAAAATGGAATCGTTCAGGTTAGATGCTGCCAGGGTAGGGGAAATTGGTGGGGGGGGAGGAGGGGGAAGGTGGGGGGGTGTTGGGGTGGGGGAAAGAAAGAGATGGAAGATGGAGAAAAAAAGGTCTGCGTGAAAAAAAGAACCAGTAGAAAACGAAGACAGAAAAAGGGGAGAAAGAGACAAAACCCCCTGGAAACGAATGAAGAGGAGGGAAAAGAAAGAAGAAAAAAAGGGAAGGGTGATGGGTGGGAGTCTGCTGGGGGGAGGGAAAAAAGGGGGAGAGGGGGGGTGTGGGGAAAAGCAGCGGGGGGTCGTGCGGAGAAAGGGCGGGGAAAATGGATAACAGGTGAATATGTAGAGCCCAAGACTGAGCACGCCACGATTTGTCTTATTTCTTCATGGGGTGGGGTTGTTTGTCGTCTTCTTATGGTGCACAGGGTGGGGCCCTGTTGTGGAGGGGGTGGGGAGGGGTTATTGGGTGGTTTGTTGCGGGGACGTTACGGCCTGACATAGATGTTGGTGATCTATGGCTGACCGCGGGGGGGTGGCGGTGTTGCAAGAGTTGGATAAAACGTGAGAGAGTGCGTGGTAACAACTTCGTCAGTGATTGGGACGTGTGTCCGAGTTTCGCCATATGGGAAAAGCGCCGTGCGGTGGGTAACGCACGAGGAACAGTGTTGTTGGGAGATTCCCTACCAAACGGGTTGCAAAAGGGAGGGTCTGAGGTTAGGGGGAAAGTGATGAGTGCAGGTGATGTGGTGGGATCAGATGGAAAGGTGCTGGGAGAGTAGCACGGTTGCACGTGTCCAGGGTTGGCGTGAGGCACGGTGGTGGGGGCACGAGGGGGTGTAGAGAGGAGAAGGAAGGACAGGGAAAGGACAACGGCAAAAGAGCGCTGGGGGCGAGGAAAGAAGGGGACAGAAAGCAGAAGTAGGCGGAGAGGAAGGAACAGAGGTTTTGGGAGCAGCGACAGGGGAGAGATACCGAGGCAAGAACTATTTGTTGGGGTGGGGGGGGGTAAAAGAAAAAAAGAAAAAGGACGTGTCTGTCTGTTAAAATGATATGTCAAGGGTGGGGGTTGTAGAAGGGGGGTTTGAGTGGGGGGGGAAGGGGGGGAAGAGTTTCAAGTGTAATATGGGAAGGTGTGAAGTAGGGTGCAATGGAAAATAAATATGGAAAAATGAAAGGTGTCAAGTAGGTGGGAAAACCAGCGTAAGAAAAAAAAGCAGGGGAAAGTACAGACACACGCAATAAAAATTGGGAAGGGAGGGCTCTGGGTTGGTACAGAATATAATTGTTAAACTGGTGTAGAAAAATCGGGACGAGTCCCAACTCCGTAGTGTCAACTGCGGGGACAGAACAGAAAAAGAAAAAGGATTGAACAGGAGACAAGAAAAACAACAGTGGTGAGAAACGGGAGCACTGAACATGAACGAGAACAAGTAGGGGCCGGGGTCTGTTGGGGGGGGTAAGCCATGAGACAGCGCGGTTGCAGCATATAGAAGTGGGGAGGTTACTGAGTGGGTAGGTGGGGCGTGGGTCGTTAGTGTGAAAGGGGGTTCAAGTGGGAAATCGTGGGTGGCTGGGGAGGTTGAGAAAGTGGTGGGGAGGCGCGTGTGAAGGTGGTGCACGTTGTTTGATGGGGTGGGTGGACGAGTGCCAGGTGGGGACGGGGGGGGGAAAAAAGGCAGGGAATGAGTTAAAGACCAGAGTGGGGGGGCAAAGGGGAGGAGAGCACACAGAAAGGCCGAAAAAACTGAACCGCGGAAAAAAAAGCAGTTTGCGTTGTCATGGGGTGTTGGAAACGCCGAAAAAAAACAGGGTGGTGGTGAAGTGGTGGTGGGTTTATAGGTATGACGTAGCGGGAGAAGCCTTTGAGGGGTAGAGAAGTGCTGTGTTGTTTGGAGCGTGTGGGGTGCGCGAATCAGTGGGGTAAGAAGTAGTGCCTCAAGAGCCAAAAGAAGCCATTGCAATTGATCGGGTTGAGTGGTTGTAAGGGAGGAAACTGTGGTGCTAAGAAGCTGCCAAGTAGATGGGGCGATGGGCAGGTCAGAAACGCGGAGAGGGTGTGTGACAGTGCGCGGGAACTAGGTTATGAACAACGCGGTGGAAGGGGAGTTTAGACTCGTGGACCGTGGGGGTACTTGGGGTGGTGTATGGAGAAGAGTGGACAAGAAAAAGCACCACACGAAAAACACACGGAGGACCGACTGGTGAGTCAAACAACAGCGGAGCGCAAGAAAACCACAGACAAAATAAACAGGCCTTGCCAAAGGAAAACACAAAGACACGAGTACCGAAAACAGGCAGAAAATAAGGGAAAAAAACAGAAAAAGCCGAAACAATAATAAAAGAAGGGGATGGGTAAAAGGGTAGAGAACGGGGGGGGAAATGGAGTATCGAGAGCCTTACGCACCTCAGGAATCCAGAGACGGAACGGGAAAAGCGGAAGTAGTGGAGAACACGAGTGAGTAGCATATCTAACTTCCGGTCAGCTAGCAGACCAGCGCTCATAGGAGTACAGAACAGGAACCGCGTATCCACCACCGTACAAAACAAAAAAACACCACCACACCCGTTTCCGGTGATTGGTTTCGAATGAGTCATTGGGGCATAACCTACAAGAAAGACAAATAGCACCAGTATTATTGGATGGGTCCATATGTAATAGAGATTCATGTTTGGGAGAAGAAGGGCCTTGGTATCCTGTTGGCTTAGTAGCAGGACAGACTATAGGGGAACAGAGTATCTTTGTATGGCCTTGTGCTGCTTGTGGAGCGCTTCTTGGGCCCGGTGGTTGGATGATCTCGGGTACCGGGTGGTCGATTTTCCCAAGGATATCTTGTTATCCTGCCGCTTCCAATAAACAGGCAACAATAGGTTGCCAAATATCTTTTCGGTAGAATAGGTCTGTATCTCTTTCAATATATCAGCATGATCTATTTCTGCATGAAGCACCGGTTGGCGCTGCACGTATGATTCCGTCGTATTTGTGTTGTTCGTGCGTGCAAGAGTGATTGGTGAGAGGTAGCTTCCAATGTTAAAAGTTGACGTGCAGGGAAACAAACAGGCTGGGCATGGCCAAATGCAAATGCTGTCTCGCAGAGTACAGGGGGTGACCAGACAGTCATAAAAACCCGTAGACCAATTAATACATGCTGGGGTTTGGGCGCCAGAAGCCAGAAGATTAGTTCAGGACAAGGTCCCCTATGGGGCCTGACAAAATATGCTCAATAGCGGAATGCTTTTGACGGGGGACATGTACATGATTCACGTGGACCCGGAACCATACTGAGTCCCAGTTCTCAATTCGCCTCACAGAGTGCAGCTGATGATAGTGCTCAAGCGAGATAAAAATCCTATTTACCAGTTGTCTGGAGTTAGGGTGGTAGAAGAGAGTCTAGGCGAGGAGGTCAGTAGTCTGGACTCAGGAGTCTGTTGCCGCCAGAATATAGTTTGGGGTGAGGGCAGGCTGTTTGCCTTTGAAAAATAGTAGTTGGTGGGTGTGTAATGAGCTAACAGTGCCTGCGTTCATCACCGAAATGGATGTTGGATCATGCTGTATCTTCTATGGTAGGTTTTATCCCTAATGAAGATTTAATCAATTGTCCATGGTGAATAGGTGGGGTCGAGGAGTGCTGAGGTTGAGGATAGTGAGGGGGCGAGCTCTGGGTCTGGCTGTTTATGGAAAACCAAAAATGCATAGCATGGGCATATTGCCACTGAAAGACCATGGCATATAAAGCAGGGGTGGGAGGAGGTGTTGAGGGGGTAAATAATACTTTGTTCAGGTAATATTGCTAAGTTTTTTGCCTATCTTGAGTGATATTCATTTCATGTATGGGCGGTGAAAAAAAAAAAAATCAAACTTATATTATAGCAATACTTATAGGAAGTCAGTGTTGGTTCACATTTTTTTTTTTGTCATGTAGGCTTTGCAAACATACCATGTTTGGGCCACAAGAAATACATGTCTGATTTGTGTTCAGCTTGTTTGTGTCAATATTTATATCTGGTATGTGATGAGAAAGCATGGGCATGGGAAATCCTGACCTATTCAGTACTTTCAACCTGCCCTTTTATAGCCTGAGCAGCCTTTCTCCTTGGCAGATTGGGCTGATTACAGGAACTGAAGAGGACTTCATTGGAACTCAGCTATCACAACAAAAAAAACTGTGCAATTGAGAATCACACAAAGACGTTTAGTTATCGCTATTATACTATTATTCTGCAACCTTTCAAAATCACTTCCAGAATCTATTGCAGCCTTGTCAAAAATTATCTGTTTTACAGTCGGCCTCAGTCATTTGTCCTAGGCAACTTGGAAGAAATACAGAAGCAGAGTCCTAAGTTACTCAGTCACTCGCTGACTTGAAATGAGCTGTCTCAGCATGAAATTCTTGCGATGTTATGTCCGTCTACTATAAGATTTATCACTTGTATGAGTTCTGCAACCAGTGAGATGATACAAATTAGATGCCCCCAAGCAGTGTTTGGTGCATTCATCAGTGCTGGCCAGTGTGCTTGGGGGTAGGCTTGAAAGTCTCAACAAAACGTTTGGTTCACATTATTATTCTGTATGGGGGTGTGTATGCATTGTACACCTTAAGATCATTTTAAGGATAAGTTATTTCATATCATACTGTATAGCTCTGTTGTCACATTATATTTTTCCCTTGTGAAATTCAGGCAGGTCATCCCATGGTAGAGTATGTCATTTTCAAATAGCATCTCCCTCTGTTTTCTTTCTGACATGTTTTTGCCCATTAACTGGATTTTTCCACAGAATTTTGCCAAGGACAGCTCATTTTTTGGCATGAATTCTTTTAAACGTGCTAAGTGCATACTACACATCCAGGAGGTTAGCCTTCTGATCTCTACTTAATAAACTTACTGGTGAGGGTAAGAATCCTGCTTTGAAGAATTTAAATGGGTTCTTTAGAAACTAAATGTTTTATCCTGTAATCAATCACTTAATCCCCATCATATAAGATATATATGCAGTATTCTTTGGGAGGCCTTTTGTTTTACAGGACTTGAGTCAGCCCCTGGGCAGCTAGAACTCTCAGTGGTAGGCACTTCAGAAGCTCTGCAGGACATTGACAGCAACTGCGTCAGCCATTTTCGACAGTTTGGAAGTCAAGAGTGGTCAGCAAGTTTGTCAACTGGGTCAGAGAAACCATGCTGGAGGCAAGTTTTCTTCTTGTAGCTCTGTGGGTGTGTTTGAGAAAGTGGAGGGGAGGTGTAAATGTCCATGTGAATGTGTGGGTTTGGGGTATGCTTAAGAGAAAGAGGGGGAGTTAGAGTGGGGAAAGTATGTGAGTGTGGTGTGTGTGTGTTAATGTATGCTTTTGGTGGTGTGTGTGCATGTGTGTGTGTTTGTATGTACATGTGTGTGTGTGTGTGTGTGTGTGTGTGTGTGTGTGTGTGTGTGTGTATACTCACACCCTTGGTATGCAGAAGTCCTCCTCCACAGCGTTTTGACAGCTATGCAGCTAAAGCCGGACCCCAAGGGTGGAGGCAAACTGGGCCATCCAGCAGAGATCGCTGGGCAGTCCCCCAGGTTTTTGTTTTCTTGAGATCTGCCAGGCTCACACTCATCTCTCATCATTAAGGGGACAGTCCTGGAGGACATGTGCTGGTGTCTGGTCGGCTTGTCCACAGGGATGCAGGGCTGAGTCTGTGCTCCCAACCTCTTGAAGTGGGTGCGCAGGGTCATAATGCTCTGGCCAGGCTCACACTCATCTCTCATCATTAAGGGGACAGGTCCTGGAGGACATGTGCTGGTGTCTGGTCGGCTTGTCCACAGGGAGGCAGGGCTGAGTCTGTGGCTCCCAACCTCTTGAAGTGGGTGCGCAGGTCATAATGCTCAGTGCGCAAGCAGAAAATGATTGTTTGGTGTTTCCTGTCCAGTGTGTGGATGGGGTTTTGGTGTGCCTCATAGCCTAGGTTCATTTTAGTCCAGTCAGCTCTGAAGGTACCACGTAGGAAGTGACTTAACTTCCTCATATGTGGTAGGGGGAGCTGGCTGGGGAAGCTGGCTTCTGGCTTTCACTAATCGGTCAGCATGCCCGTTTCCAGGGAGACCAACATGGGCGGGGACCCACTGGAGGGAATGAAGCTTTTTGGGGTTAAAGTGGCAAGAGAGGCCATAAGGGATTGGATCAGAGGGTGAGGATTGTGGGAGTCGAGGGGCCTGGAGAGTGGACATGGAATCAGTGAAGATGGTGATGCTGGTGAGGGACTTCCATAGGAGGACAGGAAAGTCTGCCGCTTCTTCTTTGATAGCTTGGGTTTTGGCTCTGAAATTGGTACAGAGCTTTCCCCTCCAGGGACCGCAATGTTCCTGAAGTCTCCATCAGGGAAATCTGACATGTACTCCACAGCCTCCATTGTGTGCGACTTCCCTCAGCCGATCCGTTTGTGTAGATATGGGTCCAGGAACTGGAACTGTATGTATCTTCAATCATGACCTGAGCTAGAGCTTGAAAACTGGAGGTGCTGATATCTGTTGGTGGAGTCCGGGAACACCGAGACTGATGGAGGCCTCCATCTCTTGGTCAAGCTTCCAGTCAGGCATGACGAGAACTTTGCAGGCGGTACCTTCTCTTTGAAGGATGTCAGTATGCTGGTCTCTCAGGGCCTTGTACTGATGGTTGGGGCTCTGGCGTTTGAGGCGATTCTTGATGGGCTGTAAGAGTTTTTGATGGAGGGGGTGTGAGGTGAGGCGACGTAGTTGCCTCAAGGCATTTAAGTTCGCATCTTTCTTCCCAGCAGCTTAAAGTTGGCAGTCTTCTCCATCTCATGGATGGGGTAGTCCTCATGGCTCCGAGGATGACTCAAATGCTCATGTTTTGGACTTTATCAAGCCTAAACTTGTTTGTTTTTGGAGGCAGTTCCCAGGAGGCTGAGGGCATACGCCATGGTGGGTCTGACTGCTCCTTGTTCCCTCCAGCTTCTTTAGTAGGGCTAGCTTGCGGATCCTCTTCTATCCATCTCTTCAGTCTGAGGTTTCCAGGTTAGGTGGACATCAAGCTGTGGTAAAGTCTTTTCCTGGAGCCACAGTTTGCCTTTCTTGTTCGCCATGAAGAGAGAAGAGTGTGTATGGGTGGTCTTGGTGGAGTTAAGTTTTTGGCCCCAGGTGTCTACCTATGCGGCGATGTTGTTTGACAGCTTCCTACATTCTGTAGGTGGCTGTGCTGGTATGTTCAGAAGATGTCACTGCCAGAGCGTCTGCGTGTAGACTGTTGGAGGTGTGCTTGGGGATGCTAGATGAACACCAGAAACGGTATTGGGGGAGAGCACACTACCCTTGGGGACCACCCTCTCTCAGCTTGACCCTTCCTGCTGTGGAAGGCGTCCAGTTTGACTCTTGCAGTTATGCAGAAAAGATAGTGATGGATCCACTTATACATGTTACCACGCATTCTGGCTCGAAGAAGTTTCAGTATGAGTCCCTCCTTCCATACTATATCAAAAGCTTGAGACAAATCGAAGAAAACAGCAAGGGTTTTATTCTTCTTCTGTAAGGAGTTCTCAGTGTCCTGGACTAGGAGGGTGAGTTAATCTTCTGTGTTGCAGAATTTCCTGTAACTGGTTTGGGTGAGAGAGAGGATGTTATGTGCCTTCAGGAAGTGGGTCAGTCAGCGCTTGACCATTTTTTTCCGTCAGCTTGCCTACAGTGTTTAGGAGGCTGATGGGGTAGTAGCTGCTAGGGTCTGTTTTGTTTTTTCCCCTTCTTCAGGATTGGGATGATCACGGCTTCCTTTCCAAATCGGGGGCACGACTCCTGTTTCTCCAGCTTTGGTTGAAGATCTGAAGCAGGACTTGTCTCGAGACAAGGCCTAGGTGCTTCAGCATGTCGCCAGTAACGCCATCAAGCCTGGGGCTTTCTTTCACTTCAGCTTGCTGATGCTTTGTTTGAGCTCCTTCATGTTGAGGGCATCCTCCACGCAGCTGTCGTCTGCTCCGGTTGGGTCTGAGAACAAGAGATGAGTTTTTTTTCCGTCACGAACCTGCTTGATGCCATCTCTAGGCGTGTGGAGTGTACTGACTTCTGTGTACAGCTCTGCAAAAGTGTTGGCTGCTGCTTTTCCTGTCTTGAGCTGTTGGTTTTTGGTCTGTGACTGTTTTTCCTCTGCTTGGGTTGTCTGGTATGTAGAAGTGAATTTGTAGATCATTTAAGTCAACAGGTTGATCTTCAGCTCCTGTGGGCATCTGGGCACAAGCAGCATCTGGAGCTTCACAGGCTGGAACTCCTTACAGACAGCCCAAGGCCAAAGTCCATGTAGAATATCATCTTATTAATTTGTTACTAACTACTACACCTTATGAGCAGAGACATTTAATCAAAACTTTTTGTCTTTTGCAGACGGTATGAAGGAACTGAAAGTGTTTGTTGACCTGGCTCTCAACTATGTTTGGGGATGACCCTAGAGAAATGGATAAAATCCGGAATCTTCGTGCTGTCATCACAGGCTATGCTCCCCTCATCTTTCAGTCCAGCAGCCAGGCAACTTTTCTTGAGCGATGCTGTGAAGTGGCAAGAAACATCCGGGCTGACAAGGATCTTCCAGCAAAGCTTGTAAGTGTGAACTGTCTACTTGTTTTGATTTGTTTGTTATTTTGTATTTACAGATGATTGTTTTCTCTAATTTTCTTTTTCAATTCTTTCATGTGTTTTCTTGTAGACTCGATTGTTCTTAGCCAAGTGTGCATCACATTTGCTAGGAACAGGCACATACTACACAATAGTGGCTGGTTTCTTTAATAATTAGAAATGGCAATGACTTGCATATGTTGAAATTTATTGTTTTGTTCTTTTGATTCCTTTTTCTGCTTTTGTTCTTTGACTCTTTCTCTTTACAGGCATGTTTGCAGTGTCTGAGCTTTTTTTCTTAACTCATTTTGACTATTTGTCGTAAAGACACCACCACCCACTATCACCACTCCAAAAAGAGGAAAAAAAGACAATTGGAAAAAAGTGTCAGTTTCACAAATATGTCATTTTTTTCCTTTTAACATTAGCTTTGTTACAGCACCACCTTGTTATCATGGATACCCTTGCTTTATCAATGTTCATTGATGTATTTGGATGTCTGAAGAATTATTTATGGTGACTTTGGAGGTCTAGAATATTGTTTGGGATGCATTTGGAATTATGTAAAAGTGGGGTTTTTTTTTGCATATGAAGATGTTTCTTAGCAGTATTTGGTGTATCATTGCTGCATTTGGGTATCTACATAGGGTTTTATAGTGCATTTGAATGCTGGAACATTGGTCCGTTTTAGAATCTGATAGGTCTGGGTTTAGAAGGGAAAGAGGAGGAGGATGTTGAAGGTGTGTTACAGGAACTCCAATTTCTTTTTTTTTCCTCCAGCGAAAAAGCGGGTAGAATTGGTTTAGAACTTGCTTTTATTTGTGTCTTTCCACAAATGATGATTCTTCTCTCTTTCCCCACTTTCTTTAAATGCCCTTGAAATGGAGCCCCCACCCCCACCCTCCATCCTTCTCCATCACTTTGCGCAGTCTCTTTTCCCCCTTCAGTTCCCCAAACTGCACTGCCCCACCCCCTTGTCACCTCATAGTAATCTGTGTCCTTTTCAGTCTGTATGGTAAAAAGTTACTCTTTGTACCTCCGCTCCCTCCTTCCGACCACTTGTTAATCCCACTCCCATCCCCATTTTTTTTTTTTCTTTTTGATACTGGATTGCCATTTAATGACGGTTTAGGCTCTTGAAAAGTTCTGGAAAACTTCCCCCTCCTTTGTGATGTGATCCACTTATGTGTTATGATGAGGTTTTTTTTTTGCTTATGAGGATTGGAAGATGTTCGTTTTGTGAACTTTGGGTACCAGAATGTATTTTTTTTTTTTAGTGTTTTGGGTATGAGAGGATTCTTATGGTGTATCTTGGATATACAAATGTATGTCTTTTAGTTTGGGGGAGTATGTATGACTACTTATCATACTACAGTATACTACAATCGATATGACTACTTACCATACTACAGTATACAACAATCAACAGAATGCCAGACTTGTAACCCTGGTGATGTTTGAGGTTGCGGGTTCAAATATCTGCCAGGTTTTTTGATACTGGAGGATTTTTCCCTTGATTTGATGTTGGTTCTAACCGTATTTCCCCAAAGTCCTTTGAATGAGATCATAAACTGAAGTTCTGTGTGGGAACACAAAAAAAAAAAAAAAAAAAAAACATACGCTTATATTTCAGACACATGCAAAATCCCATCAGCAACTTTCGGAAGAGAAGGCAAGTTTGGCTCTGGTGGTATCGATGACAAATCAACCATAGCATGTACCATGTGAAAAATCAGAAGAATGAAGGAAGAAAACTAATATCTGACTGAATTACATGGAAAATGATCGAAACGTAATGCCAGCAGGCAGCTATTCATTTTGCTCTAACCCAGGTAGTATAGCCTGTTGTGTAAATGAGAGGATGGATTGTAAAGCTGTTAGAACTTAGACCTCTTATTGAGGATAGGCACTATAAATAATAATAATGATGATAGTATCTCTTGTTTGATATAAGAATATGTTTTGCATTATTTGGTAGTAAAAAATTTTATTAGTGGTGCATTTGGGTGTCTCAAGATGTCTTTACACATTTCGATAATTCTTTACTATCATGCACAGCACTGTCTATGTCTGCATGTCTGTTTTATTTATCTATCTGTCCATCTGTCCATCCCATCCATCTTGTCTGTCTGTCTGTCTGTCTATCTACCTAACTGCATCTGTCATCCAGATAGATCAGTATTCCGATTGGTAGACAGATAACAGGAAGATAATTTTTCCATAGATAAACAGACAGGTTATGCCAGGTACTGACAGGCTCAGACAGCACATGAACTTGTGAGCTTTTGGGTTTTCTCTTAGAGTTGCATGACAAGGTAAGGGCTCAACCATTTTACTCTTCTGAACACTTTAAAAGTGTCACAATGCTCACTTTTGTTACTATTTTATGGATTTTGCCTATGTTCATTATTGAGTGTAAGGCAAAAGAGACTGTGTAAGTGATACTGGGTGTAACAAAACTGAATCTTGGGCATACACTTTCACATGCAACACTGAAAAGAAATAGGGATGCAAAATGTGAACTATACAATGGAACTTATGTGAAAAGTAAGTATGTCTAACACGACTTAACCAATCAAATTCCAGAAGTAACATAATGACGACACACACCACACAGCACAACACATTGACAAACAATCACATTCTCATATTGATACAAAAGTGAGCATGCCACAAAACCTACTCAAATTGTAAACACACCACAAACACTCTCATATGTACACACACACACCACACACACACACACACACACACACACACACACACCCTCACATATTGCTCACACACTTTGTGCACAAAGAAACAATCAAATGCCTACATGAAAATGAATACATGAGTGTTTAGCGTGTAGCCCCCCCCCCCCCTCCCCCCCCCCCCCCACCACACACACAACACACAGACACACACACACTCGCACACAAGCACATATACATGCAAGCATGCACATGCACAAAATATCCATGTTGTCCATCCATCTGTCCAATCAAACTGAACAGAGAATCAACTACAGAAAGGTGTTGTGACAGAGGGCCTCTGTGTGAGCAGGAAAGCTACAGTGTCCCTGGTGCAGTGGTTTGACTCTATCCACAAGTTCCATGGGGCAGTGGAAAAGACAGCCATGACCCAGGTGGACAGCATTTACCAGCAGAGGTATCCTCAAGGTTGGCCGACTTCAGCAGCCAGCACATACAGGAAGGGTAAGACTGACTGACATATATTTTTGTGTGTCAATGTGAATAGTGTGTGTGTGTGTGTGTGTGTGTGTGTGTGTGTGTGGTGTCAAGTCAAAATGATCTTTATTGAGAGTTTGAAAAAGAAGCTGCCAAGTTTTTTTTTACATCCCTGCCCTCATTAAAGTAGGTACTCCAAAGTGATTTTTTAATGTGTTTTTGACTGTTGTTTTCAATAGGTCAAGGTTATAGAACAACTTAAAACTAAGAAAATCATGTAAAATTTATAGCTGTAGCTTGATTAGGAGTGTAGTTATGATTTTTTAAAATATTTAATTTTCTTACGGTAGTCGGAAATCCCCTTAAGGGCCATGTTTGGAGGCCTGTAACTCGACCATTTGGCAAGTGACATGTCTGAAACTATGGATGATTGATGTCAACTACTTGTAATATACACTGAATGTTTTTCAGACCTGAGGCTCTTACAGAGTCTGACTACCACACTCCTAAAAATGCCAAAATCTTCATTCTGACTTTTTTTCCCCCATATTGGCAACCAAAACAAGTTATAAAATGACACATCTCTGCTTTCAGTTGACATACAAGCATGTAACTTATATCAAAATGATCATGATTTTACAAGATCTATCCAATAAGAAGACATACATTAAGCATGTCAGCACAATTATACACCCCCCATCCCACCTCCACCCCACCCCCACCCACCCTTTTACCTAACTTCTTGCTTGCCATATAAACATTACGTATACAAATTAAATATCTCTGCTTGGCATGATTTTATGAAGACATATGATTGACATTTGTATCAAAAGTAATGCTCAGAAGATTTAAAAAGCAAGAAATTTTGCCTACCCCACCTCCCCCCATCCCCTCCTTTTCCCACCTCCTTTCCTCCACTCCATCCTAATTCTCCAGTGCCTTTGCTTTCCATATATTAGTGAAACTTATATATATGATTGCCAAGAAATACTGAATATAGCAATGTCATTACACAAATAAATACACTCATCCCTTTAGTTTTTACCCTGGCCCCTCACCCCCATTGCCAGCAGGAACTGAACAGACAAACTTAAAGGTTTACTTAATTATAGTTGAAAGCCTGAAGAATTGCTCCTCTTTCTAATTGGCATACATTTTCAGAATTGATAAATATCCCGACAAGCACAGTGTAGAAAACCAAAGGAAGGGATAGGAGTGAGATGTGTATATGCTGGCCAAGGCTCACAGCTAATCAGTAAACAGTGCCAACTTTCAACACACACGCTGACACACAATCACCATCAAACGTACAAAAGACAGTGTATGGAAATGAAAGATGAATAACAGATTTTGTCTTATATATTTTCATTTTTGATTAATTTACAAACATTCGGAGAAAAATAACGGTCAAATGTGGGTTAACAGCCCACTGGCTCTTTCTTAGTCATGGAGAGAAAGTTTGTGTAGAACTGGCCATTGTGACAGTGTATGTTAACCCAGAAGAAGGCCCACTGTAGTAGATGCTAACCGTACAGTTTGGAGCACCTGAAAAAAAAAAGTAATAAATAAATTGAGTTAGGGTTGTCATTAATTGTTAAATCATGATGATAGCTAATCCATTCTATTCAGTCACACACACACACACACACACACACACACACACACACACACACACACACAAACATACATATCACCATAACCGCCGATGACAATGGAGTGCATGAGTCAAGTGTTTTAGAATCGCAGCTTGGTTCATTTAATAAAGGAAATACAGGCACAAAATTAATATTCTGTACAAAGCTTAAATAAATGTTTTCGAACCGCCCAAAAAACGTGGACAAAACGAATCACAAGACAAAACGCATGTGTTTTGTCTTGAGATTCGTTTGTCAACGTTTTTTTGCGCGTTTCACAAACATTTATCTAATATTTGTTTAGATTTCTGCCTGCAGTCATCTCACTTTGCAACTAGATCTAATAGCCTATTCTGTATGTTTTCCTACTGCAACTGTGCTAGTTTCAGTTGTTCATTCGACATAAGGCCTCAAAAGCGTCGTTGGGCACAGTCACATGACCTATTAAAATTTGATATTTAAGTCGAACAGGAAAGATCTGGTTTTAAAAAATCGACAGAAAATAAAACTTGAAGTCATACAAACTACACCTGTAACATATCCATAAAATCTAAGCAGGAGTTTTAATTTGGTGTAAAATACTAAACACATACTCCTCTCATCAGCATGACCCCACCATTACCCCAGTCTGATGTTTCGGTCGTCAAACAAAAACAAAGTAATCGTCAAAATATATGACAGTAATATAGTTTAATCGTGATGTTAAACTGTCAGAAAAGGTTGCAACTTACTATTCAAAATTAATAGCTGGAACTGCGTGGTTTGAAGACGACTTGTCGATATTTGATAGATTCCGTTGAGTATTTACGGGTCGCATGCCGTCTTGTACTTTCCGCCATTTCAATTTTCGAGTCGACGTCGAAGCTGCACCATGGCTTGTTTTGTAGCTTTGCACTCCACGGCATTTGAACGGACAAACTAAAAATTTTCTACTCAACTGTTCTTTAAACCCTGAAGATTTGCGTGAGTGTAAAAGTGTAAATGTCGCTCTCGGTTTTATTCCGGAAAATTTTACATGAAAATTTTTTAAAACGGTTTTTTCACTCTGAATTTCTGTTGAATGCCTACACTTTGGGCACTCGAAACGTTGTTGCGCAATGACTCTTCTTCCTGTTTGGCATACTATTTTTAAAAACTACTAATAGTGCCACCGAGCGCATAGCAGACGACCAAAGGCAGTGATCGGAGCGAGACATGCACATGGCGGCCGACGCTTGCGGCTACTCAGTAACAGCGCAAACTTTCAACACACCTTTACGCATACTCACCACCAAAATACAAAAGACAATGTATGGAAATGAAAGATAAATAACGCGTTTTGTCAGGTGTACTTTTATTTCTTGATTTATCAATAAATATTTGTAGAAATAACAGTTGAATGTGGGCCAACAGCACACTGCCTCTTAGTCATAGAAAGAAGGTTTGGAGTACCTATAAAAAAAAAAGAAACAAATATAGTATACAGCAAGGAAGATTATGAACAACATTTTCAAATGTACACAACTTCAAACATGCAGATATGTACATTACTCACGTTATCACATATGAAATAATAAGAAACAGTTGTTGGAACATCTATTTCAAATGCAGTTAGAGAGAGAGAGAGGAGGGTGACTTTATAATTGTTGCATAGAGTTTGCATCAGATGCCTTTTTTTTTTAGAGCTTTTTTTAAATGCCTGTTTTTCACAGAATATGATTTAAAAAGGAAGACAAATGATTCCATTTGGTCCTTCCAGAGTATACAAAACTTGATTTATAAAGATAACTTACATGCAGTACTTCTGGCCAGAAATGATAGGCAGTTAACATACAAGAACATGCAGTCATAGATCAATAAATTGTCTGTGACAACCATATTCAGGAGAACTATAACAACAATAGTAAATCATAATCTAACCACAAGTTCAACAGAGACCATGAAATTCTTCATCAAACAAGTTGTCAGCAGAAGATACTAGGCCCCTTTTGCTCCCTGACAGAAAAGAAAGCAAAATCTCATCTAGAAAAACAAAGTTAGAAAAGAAAGTGCCTTAGATAAAGCAGACAACAATAGTTTCAAATATGCAAAGAGAGACGGACAGACGGACAGAGAGAGAGAAGTTAATCATATGAAAAATAAATTTGAACCGAAATATCAATTTTTGCACAAAGTCAAAAACCTATTAATGCAGTATAATGCAGTTGAGAATGTGAACGCATACAATATTTGGGCTGCAAGATACGCATACAATATTTTGGGGCTGCAAGATACGATAACAACTGATGATTTAACCCTGTGCCTACCGCATGACTGTGTGCTATATGACTATGTGAATACCATGCCAAGAGAGGTAACTCTGCAACACATACACACTTGCCATAGAGAATCTCATTAAAAAAATGTTTTTAACTTGTGTATTCTATAAAAATAATGAAAACAAATTCAAAGACATCACATCATCCAAAACAGCCATTTTTTCCCCCATATATAGTGAACTGGTACATGAGGAAAAAAGAAACACGAACAGACTAACTCTGCTTCAGTGTTCTCTCGGTGCTAAAACAGTTTTCCCTAAATTCGCTGTACCCACAGAATGTCATGGATTAGGAGCACAGAGTGATTTTCCAAGTCTAAACAAAGTACTGAAGCCTTCAGGAACAAAATAAAGTCATTCTTTATGGTCTGCACACCAAACTTCAGCAGTTTTGTGAAACCGAAGTCATCACATACAAGAAGATTCATCTTCTAACTACTGAGGGGAAAAAAAATAGCAGGAACAGGTTACTGAATACTGGACTTTAGATTGTGATGGAATTCAGCAAAAATTTTCTTTTACACAAGTGCACTGAGCAGTCCCCCCCCTCCCGACACACACATACACACTTGTCTGTGGTGATGATATACCTCTTGTCCATCTCCTCTTTGCTTTTGATGAAGTTTTTATTTTAGGCCAGAGTTTATGTTCATCCTTTTCTGCTTGCTTTTGTGCAGCAAATAAATTTGTTTCTTGTTAAAAGTCTGCCAATATTTTTCTAAAATCAAAAGACTAAAGGTGACACTCCCACAGGCAAATCATGGGACACAACCACTGACTGATCCAGTTTCCTGCTATCAAAACAAGGGAAACTTTTGGGGACTTCACTTCTTGTAGCCAACCACTGTAGTCAACAATTAAAGAATCTCTAGCAAGTTTGGTTTTTTGAATGTTCTTTTTGGTTGGGGGGCTGGGCCCAGCAGCAATGGGCTATTCAACAACGTCGTTATCATCGCCCAAATCATTATCGATTCGGGCCTCGAAATTAGTCACCAGTTGATCTTTATTTACAACTAGGTCAAGATCGACGTCCAAATCGTCTCGCTTCAAATCTTCTTCAAGAGTGTAGCCGGCAAATATGCTCTCTTCATTAATATCACTTAAGAAAATGAATTCTGCAAGTGCATAGTTACTTGATCCGCCATTTTCCCTGAAAATCTTCGCGAAAAAAGCCGAACTTTTGCAAATTCACAACAGCGAAACTACTCCACCAAAAGTCATGCAACAAAAAACAAAATGGCATCCAGAAACTATCATACCAGAAGACTCTTCTGTCGCGATTGCATTCTGGAATATGCGATGGCGAAAGTGAAAGTCGTTGACCTAGTATTCAGCGGTCGATCGTGGTTGATCCGGTATTCAGACAGAGGAAATCCCATGGTTGATCTGATAGGCATTGGGTTAAACAGGACAGTAAGGTATGCTATATTGGTCTGGGAGCAAATGCGTGCTCGCTCATTCACAAAGACTCATTTACACATGTAGACGTGTGCATGAACATGTGCATCATGCATACGTGCACACACATGCACACCACACATACACACACATGCACACCACACATACACACTACACACACATACACACATGCACACCATATACGCAGACACACCACACACACACACACACACACACACACACAGACACACACACATGTGCATGTACACAAGTTTCAACCATTCTTCCACATGCATACATTTGCACGTGCAAATGTAATCACCTAACATTAGTAACACAACTAATGGTAAAACGAAGGACTGTATTGAAGATTATTAGTTATTTTGGGGTGGATAATGAAGCACTGACTGTTGATTCAGTAACAGATGTGAAGTGGCTTGAAGTAAGTGTTCAGCATAGGGGTGAAAGAGTGGGATGTCTTTTCTCTTCCGTGGTGTGGGGGGCTAAAAGAGTATCGGTCATCAGGAGGGACATTATGGTTTTCATGAAAAACAGCGTTATGTGGTATGTTAGACAAGGTTGGAAAGGTATAAGTGTGATTTTGTAGGTTGATAATCCTAAAGTGCCTCTGGAGGGTACGCTGTGGGGGGTAAAGTGGAGTAATGACCAAATGAGGGAATTGGAGGAAAGGCTTCTGATGTTACTTGATAATAAGAGCGTTCATGACAGGGCTCAGATGTATTCCTTTTTTGCATGTCTTCAGAACGTTTTAGATTTGGGAAGGGAGCATGGAAAAGCATGGAAAATTTTCAGAACGAGGGAGATTGTGCCACAGCAGTTTTAGATCAAGTGCATGTCTGGCGGTGCCTCTCGCATTGGGATGGGTTGTGCCACTGTATAAGCTTGGATCTGAAGGAAAATGGAGAAAGTGTGTGTGTATGTGTGTGTGTGTGTGTGTGTGTGTGTGTGGTTGTTTTACGTGCATGGGTGTGTGAGTGTGAAAGGATACATATTTATATAAGATAGTAAGACGGCACATGTATACATGCATCTGTCTCTGCATATCATCAACAGCATCTGTTATGCTGCTGGTAGGGTCCTACTTTAAGCAGTTAATATGTGTATCATTGGCGAGAGCTGAGTTTTTAACAAATTCTTTTTTATGCAGACTGAGCATGGATGATGGGCCTAACTGAACAGGTGTCTGACATCGAAAAGTTTGAGAGTGAGCAGTGATGTGTTTATAGGAGGCTGTACTGACATGATCTGCTTTGTTGGCAGGATCAAGATCTGAACTGTCACTGAGCTCAGCATCAGTCATTTTGGCGAATCAGGGCCTATATTGAGAGAGTCTGTGATGTTGACAGGGTCTGGGTGTGAGCGATGTGATGTGTTTGGAGGTGGCAGCAGAAGGTGAAGAGGAGGAAGACGCAAGTCGTACTTACAGCTACCAGGACCTGCTGGATCTACAGAGCAGACTGATGCTGGTGGTGGGACCCAGAAGACCAGGATAGGACCAGTGTTGACAGGTTCATCTCGGTGAGTTTAAACCTGTCAGCCGTTTCTTGCAGACAACCATTGAAGTGAATGACAGAGCACCCCTGCCTACAGAACATGCTTACAAGCACTTTTTCCTCAAATTTTGAAAACAGCGCTTTTAACACATCAGTTAGTGTTGCACCTTTGGAAACATTTTTCGATCAGCCATAGCATGCATGATATCATGATCTTTTAATAACGGAGAAACATGGGGGATAGTGTAGCCTCTTAAATGAAAGTTGGGGGGAAGGGAGGCCATCACACACCTACAGCCAGTACAGTGAAGTCATAGTGCCCTATTGGTCAGACAACACACAACAGATATTCAGTGGAAAGGTTTTGCTGCAGGTGGATGTGTTTCACTTTCTGGCATTGCCTAACTAATCCCGACCAACTCATTTATATCAGTACAGTGACTCTGTGAAAATTTTTGTGTTCTTTAACTTAGGATCCCTAGGTTAGCCCCTGAAACAAACAACAAAGAATCAAATTTTTTCTCTTGAACAATGTTTAGTATATGGGTCTTTCACACATCAAAAGACTTTGTAGTTAAAAATGATTGCAATCTTACTTTGATAACTTCTCTTTATGACTGTCACCCTCTTTTCAATGTAAGAATTGTTCTTTTCATGGAAGATTTCCTTGATGTTTTAAACAAAATTGCTTGCTTTGAGCCTTTAAGATGTCCAACCATGTACATTCAGCAGTTTCTAAGGGGGAGATATTTAGAACTGCAGAGTGATGAAGATTGTCTACTTTGGATATGGCAGTCTGTGATGATGTGCTCAGCCACAAAGGTGATTTGAGTTTCTTCATTTTTTCATCACTTGGTTCATGCATGAACTAGGTAAACATGAGGTTGTTGGGTATAGTGAAGGATAGATTGATCATATGAAAATTGGTCAGGAATGGGGCATGGTTTAATGATTGGGGCCTGCTATTAACTCTTCTACCACCAAGGTTTTCTGCTGCATGCTTCCCGTTGGAAACCAAGTAATTCTTAAACATTTGTGAAATTTTCACTTGCTTTCATTAGAAAATAAAAAGAGAAATTGAGTAATGCATGAATTTGCATGCAGTTTTGTGTTCATGTGCAGAAATGAATGAATAAAAGTCTGAATTGAAAATAAATTGGATATGAGTTTGTAATGTGTTGTCTATTTCAAAATCTTTCGGCCAGTGATCAAAATCATACGCACACACAGATGGATCGCTGTTACTTGCATCTTTGTCCTCGGAATAACCCAAAAGATCCCTGTAACCAACATTAGATTCAAAGTTCTGTCACTTCACGATCTTTTTGATGTTTTTAAGTTTACTTTTACCAATTTCTTCAGAAGTAAAAACCCCTTAAAGGTTTCATTGTCACTGTCTCCATCTGGAGGAGCTCTCGCTACAAGTTTTTGTTCAGTTTCATTGCAAAAATTGCCAAAAAAATATGACTTTTTTCTTCGTTTAAACCAAAAAAAATCCGCCATTTGCAATGCCAGTCCATCCGGAATCGACTGCGCATGTGTGTATTAATGGAAAGTGTGATGTAAGTTGCAAAAAAGGGATGGTAGGGAGAGACTGGTGAATAGCTGCAGGCCTCGGTGGTTGTGCCCGCCCATGGTTCCTGTGTATAGCAGAGATCGTCGGTGGTTCTACCTGCAGACGGTATAGGAGAGAGTTAAGGACTGGTGTGATGATCAGTACTAAACCAATTATGCAGAGCGCATCGGTTACTAGCTTGGTAGAAAACTAAAAAGTAAGTTCACTTTCGATTAAGCAGATAATCATTGACCAGAAATTGTATGTGTGTGTGTTTGTGTGTGTGTGCAGGTGATGGACAGAGGTGGTCCGATTGGTCAGAACGTACCTTCAGTTGTGTGAGGAGTGGCTGCCTGCTCTTTTCTCAACTGTGATGGTCAAATTTTTCTTTGATCAACAGCCGTGGAATCTGCTGCATCACTGAATTTCTCCACGAGGGCAACATCCGAAGC